>PVJS01008456.1:0-53078 GCA_004027185.1 Glis glis
TAAGTTTTGCATTTTAGAAGATACTTAGGAAACATGAATATATTTAGCTTGTAAAGGAGCCAGTAATAATTAACAGTATAGTTATATAGAAGTCAACATATACTAACTTAACTTTAACATAAACTTAACCTAATATATATCAACTTGACCATAACATAACCTTAACATATATATTCATTTAACCATGGGAATGAAATTTAGAATTTGTGGCTCAGTAAGATAACGATAATTACAAATATTTAAACCACTTTACCTAATTTACCCATTTTAATATCCAGTCAGCACTTTAAGCCATTACTTTAATGAAATAAAAATCCTAAAAAATAATGAATGTTGTAATTTAAACAGACAATATAATATTAATTGGCTAACCTGGAGAAAATATCTGTTAATCCTTACTTTTATTTTATCAACACATTTAAACCTATTTGTTAAAAACTTAAGTCATGTGCAAGACTGGGCATGGTGGTGCACGCTTGTAATCCTAGAACTTGGGAGGCAGAGACCAGGGGATCCGGGTTCACGGCCAGCCTCAGCTACCTTGTGAGGCCCTCCACAACTTCGTGAGACCCAGTTTCAAAATAAAGTATAAAAAAATAGGGCCAGGGGTGTAGCTCGGAGGTAGAATGCCCCTGGGTTCAACCCCTGGTACCACACAAAAAAAAACTTAAGTCATGTGAACAATAACAAAAAATATTTGGATCCATTTTTTTATATGAGCGCTCTCTTTTACAAGCTAATTTTGGTACCATATAGCTTTAATTTGCCAGGCATTGAATCTTTATAGTTTTATCTTATATTCTAAATCATTTGCCTTTCACTTATTTAGTAATGTACTCAGGGATAAGTTCTCAGGGATAGATATTGAATCACCCATGATCTTGTAACTTTCGCGTGCTTTAAAAAAAGATAAAGACAAAAAGAGAGAAAAAAAAAACACAACTAAGACAGTAATTTGAACACTCTTAAAAATTAAGAATAAGAGATTTCTGGTATTCCTTCTCTGTTATTAAAGCACATGTTATGTAAACAATTTCTATTTTTATAAAGGCAGTTTAAAGCTTACATTTTCCTTTAATTTGTGTAGAAAGCTTTTTCTCTTCCCTGCTAAAACAGGTTTCTAACTGATTGAAAACTTCTCCACAAAACAAGAGAATAGCAATAAATCCAGTAGCTGCACATATCACCATTTCCATGAAAAACCATAGGAATTAGGGCCTCGTCTCCATTGCACTCCTCATTTAAATTTGACTATACATATAATTACATATGAAGTACATACATATATAATTACCTAATTTTTAAAAAATCAGTGGCATGCTGAGCCTTGTCTGCTGCTGCCTGGCCCAGCCTGGCCTGGCCACGTGGTAGGTGAAAACAACTTTCACAAATGAATAGACAAACAGGCAAAACTATGAACAGAGACAAAAACAAAACAAATGAAACAGAACGAAACAAATCCCAGGACCAGAAACCAGAATCCAGGAGGCCGGGGACGTCTCCCCAGACCTCTGGAGACCAGGGTTACTGGTTGCGTCCAACCAACCCTAACCCCTGTGATGAGTTGACTCATCAGAACCAGATTGCCTCCACCAAATGTCCGGTGAAGCGGGGATAGGCTCCCATCCCCGGGGCACCGTCCAAGGCCCGAGTGGGGTCTCTAAAAGATCTCACTGGAAGGCCTCCATATGCTGAACGACAGGCAAGGAACAGAAAATTCGAGGCCCCGATTCAGTTAAGGCAGGAGGCATTTTATTACCGTGGGGCTAGCTCTCTCCAGCAAGACAGAAAAATGGCAGCCCCTTGTACAGTTCACCATTTCCTTTTATAGAGAGCAAGCAGAGTTCGTGGGTTATGCTTTAAATCGACCAATCATAGTAAATTTTTCCTTATTTAGAAGCAAGGGGGTAAGTCTAGGGGTGTGAGCTGAGTGTACAGGCAGGAACCAATATCGCGGGCTTTTCCAGGGGCGGGAACCCGTTTCACGGGCTTTGTCAGCCAAAGGTCAGGGAGTCTAATTTTAGGGTAGAAAACGAGGCTAAAAAAATTACTTTTAGGGCATGTTATCACAGCTCTGACCCACTATGTATAGGCCTAGCAATAAGTAGATTTCATATTCTCTCTCTTTCTCTCTCTGTCTCTTTCTTATGGTACTGGGGATTGGACCCAGAGGCATTCTATCTCTGAGCTACATCCCCAGCCCACTTTTTATTTTTGTTTTGAAACAGAGTCTTGCTGGGTTGCTGAGAGTCTTAATAAGTTGCTGAGGCTGGCCTCAAACTTGTGATCCTCCTGTCTTAGCCTCCCAAGGACTGGGATTATAGGCATGTGCCACCACGCCCAGCTCATATTCCCTTTTTCTATCTTCTTCTCCCTCTATCTGGGGGCCAGGAAATAACCTGTAGCTTACCCCCATTCCCAGGTTTCCCCAAGCTGGCTAATTCCTAGACAGGCAATGAGAGGATGCCCAAATCTCCTTGTCTTTCTATTTCCCCACTATTGAAAACCATGATGGTGTTAAGGTTGAGGAGGCATTCTATATGATCTACTAAGCATTTTTTTCCCCAGCAGAGATTGATGGTTTAAGAGAATAGGTACAGGAGATAGTGATACCACTACCACTTCTACTACTTCTACTACTACTACTAATCCTAAATAAATAATAAGACTACCAAAAATGAAGGAAGAGTATTATCCCAGAAAGAAAGGTCAGTTTATGCTAAGAAGGAACATCTGGGCCCCTTGCTCCTATGACCATTTTGTCCCAGACCTGTACAGTTCTGCTGTTGGGCATTTGGGAGCTGCTGTAGTATGTTGTGCCAGGGGGAAGATGGAGTTTGGGTAGTGCCTGATGAATCAGAGGTGGGACCAGGAGCCAGGACAAGCCAGAGGAGAGAGGCGCCTGGCCTGGAAGGGAGGAACTGTGGGTGGATCTTGGGTTTACTACTAATACGCTATGTGCCCTCACCTGGTATCTCACCTGGTACTCAGCAGCCATGCTTGCTCCCTTCTGTGTCCCTTCCTGGAAATCCAAAGCTGGCCTTTCCCTGACTCCCTTGCAGCTAGGTCTGGGTGTGAACCAGGTTCTACTGATGTGAGACATCTCTCATGTGAGATTCGGAAGGCAGAGGTGAGAGGGCAGGCCATCTGTACCCTCCTATTGCTGCTCATGAGCAAGGTCATGGAGGCCTGAGTGTTTGTGGTGGCTGGGCTCGTGTTCCAGGTTTTAGTTTACCAGCTCAGAGGGGCATATTAGCAGCAGCGGCAGTGACTTTCTGCTCTTTGACAGGCAGATCTGTGCCATGTCCTGTGAACCCCCTGTATTAAATCCCTTCTTGCATGTAAAACACCTGGAGTGGTTTCTATTTCTTGCAACTGTAAGACTTTGGGACGATCTCTGCTTCTCTGGAGCTCACGTGATGAGGTGTGAGTGAGGGGCTAACAGATCCCTTTCCGCTTCTGCATGAGAATCTGACCTCCAGTTAACTTGGGAGCTCTGTTCCCCTGGTAACCAGACGAGAAGGACTTTTCAACTTTGTTACTTGGCCACAATCCCAGTGGCAGAAAGGAAGCCTTGATGGTAAACTGCCTGTTAGTGGGGAGCACTATGGGTACCCCATGGGAACCTTTATCTTTGAGTTCCTTCTCTGAGTTCCTTGACCCTGGTAGCTGAGCAAGTCCCTAGGGAGCCTGAGGAATTGTCCCAAGAGACACTGGCTACTGTGGGGCATGGAGGTTCCCACACCTCCCTGACGTGGGTCTTGTGTCCCTGTACCTGAACAGTACTGCTTTGTGGACCATGTCAAGGACCCCGATGCTGCTCTGCCAACAAGCAGTGTCCTTGTCCTATGTCCTTTCCAGTGGGTGATGACTGAGGATGGCCTAGGGCCCAAGAAAATCTGGTGAGCTTTGCAAGGGACATGTCAATGAGATGAAACTTTGGTTCCTTTCAGTCCTGACATTTCATCCTTCTAGGGATAAAAATTAATTGGCCTTGCTAAAATGGATTAGTTGATATTCCTTAGAAAACAGAACCATAGGCAACAGGTTACATACTATCATAGCTGGGTGCCATTTTGTGTTGCTATAGCAAAATACCACAGACTGGGTAATTTATAAGCAAATTTATTTGTCTCATGCTTCTGGAGGCTGGGAGGCCCAGTGTTGAGGTGCTGTAATCTGGGGAGGGAGCTGTACCACGGTGGAAGGGCAAGAAAGCCCAAACTTGAACTTGCAGCTTCGAACTCTATTATATATAATCCACCCACCTAATCACCTCTGGAAATGATTGCCTTGGAGGGCTAGGGTTTAACTCAATGGTAGAGTGCCTGCCTGGCATGCACGAGGCCCTGGGTTCAATCCCCAGCACCACAAAACAACTAAATAACAAAAACAAAGACAAACCCCCACACTGTTGCACCGGGGACTGTTTCTAACACATGTCTTTCTAGGGCTGCAATCAAACCATAGCCCTGGGGAAAGCCACCCAAGGAAGGAGGAATGGGAGTAAAGAGCAGGGAGAATTTTGCAAACCTAGGAGAGCACACTGACCCACTGGCCAAGTTCATGCAGCTCATAACCTAGATCCCAAGACATGATCTGAGGGGCCACAGGATGCTATTCTATCTCCAGCTTGTCCAAGAGAAGAAGGCAGAAGAATTTTGCTACTGGCTTCCTCTTCCTCCTGGTCACAGGTTGTTCTCAGGAGATGCTAACTCTGTCCTTCTACATTATACCACTGTACCCCCTTCAGCAGCCACTGGGGGCACAAAATCCCACAATGTCCAGTAAACAGGCACAAGCCAGCAGGATGCCCATCTGTCTGTGTGTGCTGCAGCCTTGGGGCCTGGTCGGCTGAGCCAGGCCGGCTCGTGTGTGGAAACCAAGCACGTCCCACGGCCTCTAGTACATCACTGGCCACGGGAAGGGATGGGAGGTAAGAGATGCTCTCAGGTCTAACCCATAAGCTGCAGGGGCCAGGTGCAGCTGTCACAGCAGGTCCCTCCAGCTGTGTCAGTTGGACAGGATGATGCCAGGACCCCCATGAAGAGGGTGGAGATGAAGCTCCACAAAACGCCTCTAGTCAAGAGCCCTAACTCTCCCCTTGGATGACAGTTGTGCAGTCATGGCCAAATGATGTGCCCAGAGGGTTGGCAATGACACTGAACAGCAAACGGTAGTCAGCGGCGCCCAGGAGGGTCTGGTAGTGACCAATTGCCATTTGCATAATGTCGACATCTGGATTCTCAGTCTCCATATTTTTGGTGTCAAACTTGCATGGGACCACACTGATGGGCTTTGGGCAAAGAGGGAGGGCTGGAGGACAGGGTCAAGGGGATCGCATGGCTCTGGAGTGCTGGTAGCCACTTACCACGGGCAAGTGTAGCTGAGAGTGCCCCAGGGAGCTTGAGGGGGGATGCTTGGCAGCACTCTGGACCTGGGGAATGTGAGGCGTGGGAATGGACACCCAGAGAGAACTCCGCGCTGTGTTGTAAAGTCAGACTCTCAGGGTCAGAGGGGGCCTCAGAGTCACCTCGTTAAACTCCTTCAAGATTCGTATTTTTTCTTTAATAGTATCTCCTTCACTCACAGTGGCAGGAGGCTCATCACTGTCACCCCCAGATCACAGGCGCAGGATGGGTTCCGGGGACGTGTGACATCCTCTTCTCCACTTGGACACCCTAGTTCTCTTCCCATTGCTCAGGGCACATGGACGCCGAGCCTTGCTAGGGAACCTTATGCGGGTCTGTGCCCCTCCGAAAGGCCAGTATCTGGGGTGACACTCCACACTGCTGAGGATGGGTCACAGGCCCCTGAAGACAGTGGGTTCCAGCTTGCCAGGTTTCGGGGGGGCGGAGCCTATGGCCTTTGGTAGCCCGTCCTGGCCTCTGATCACAGGCTGCAGGCTGCAGGCGGGTCTGCTCATTACCGCCAGCAATCAGAGGCTTCTAGAGAGGGAGGCCAAGGCCAGGAGAGGAGGAGAACAAGCCCCGCCCACCTCGCCTGCTCCCGCCTGCTCCGCCTCTGCAGCTGAGCGCTCCACTCAGCCCTGTCCCTCTCACCTGCAACTTCCAGCACCCAGGAAGTCTCTGACTGGAGGGGCTGAAGGAGCCCGGGAGCTCCATCCGTCCAGCAGTTCTTCCTGGGTTCTTTCACCCAGGGCCGTGGCTCCACCGGCCCCCACCCCAAGTTAGCCTCCTTGACTGGCACGGCTGGCCTGGGAGCCTCCCAGCACCCCCGATCCTCAGGTCCCGCAGCATCACAGACATCTCCATAGGGTGACCGTGGGCCCCTCCGGCTTAACACGTCCCTAACTGAATCACCGGTTTGCCCCAATGAGTCCGTCCTCCTAGTGAACCCTCGCCTGAGCGTGCACCCTGGTCACCAGGCACTGCTGCCCTTGTAGCCCAGCAGCCGCTCGATGGCTCTCCCCGCCCAGCCCCTCCTGGCCCCTTGCTGCTGAGTTCTAACTCCATCTCTTGCCTGTTTTTCCAGCCTCATTCCAAACCTCCTTTTTCTTGAATTTAACTCGCCAGCCAGTCTGAGCCCCATGCGATTCCCCCAGATACCAGTTCTGTTCCACAGCCTTACGCTCTTCTCTTTCCAAAGAATATCAGCCCTGCTCTCTGATCTGAGCCCTTTGGTGAACGCTTTTGTACCTCAAAACCCTACTTAGATGTTGCCTTCCCTCCAAAGCCTTCCTCAATATGACAGAGACACTCGTCATTCATTAACTCATTCATTCATTCATTCAGCAAATTCTGTTGACTGTCCACTAGACATTTGATTCCTACCCTCATAAAGCTTGCAGCTTTGTGAGGGAGACAGACACTTACCACACACTCACAAATTGCAATTTGTGCTAGAATAATGAGGTGCTGGAACACACTGGTGGAGAAGGGATGGAGAATATCCTTTAGCTTGGGGAGTCGTGGAGGCTCTCACTGAATAAGTGATATTTGTGTTGAGGACCCAGTAGGAATCTTCCAGGAGAAAAACAGAGACAGAGCATTGCAGAGAGAACAAATGTCTTGTGTAAAGGCCCTGGGGCAGGAAGGAGTGTGGCACAGTCAAGAAAGTGGAGAATCTTGACAGTGGCTGGATCTCAGGGAGCAAGAAGGTAGGTTAGTGAGATGAGGCTGGAGGGAGAGGTGGGAACCAGACAAGAATAGAAGAGAGGAGAATGGCCTGGGTGCTTTGGACAGAGGTGTGTATAGGAGGGTGTCGGGAATTCTGCCAGTTGTCTACACCTTCAGCAACATCTGTTTCGCATGGTCTTGGGACGGGGTGCTGGTGGAGAGGGAGAGGAGGTCAGCACATGTCCAGGTGCAGTATGGAAAAGGGACAGTGTTGCCTCCTGTAAGTAGAGTCGCTGCAGCAGAAAGGCACACTGGGAGCCAAGGTGGACTGGGAGAAATTTAAGCCCCACACCCAGGAGCCCCAGTGGGCGGCAGGAGGTGACTTTGGGTCTGACCTGCATGGTGAGTTGGGGGACAGAGCTAATGTCATCTGATTCTCAAAGCTGCTAGGTGATCCTGGCAGTCACCTGCGTGACCTCGATAACAAGGTAGACGCTTAATAAGTGTCGTGGATGTGAACTTGACTGGTCCCTTCAACCTCAGAGCCCTCGCCGATGTCTTCATCCCAAGCAAGAACAGACTCTGGCTCTCTTCCACAGTCCCAGCTCTTCTTTCTCCTCCGATTTCTGTTTATTCCATTAGCCAGACCCCCTTCCCTTCCCTGGCCATCTTCTCTCCATTTGCGGCTTGCAAAGACTGTCTGGTGTTGGGCTTTTTAAAAGTGCATTAAAGCATGACCCTCTCCTGCCCTCTCCAGTAGCTTTAAATTGGGGGGCCCTGAGCTCCCTGGGGGGCAGCCACAGCCCACCCTCGCTGGTCCTCTCTCTTACCCGGCCCCTTCCCAGCTCTCAAGCACTTAGAGCCACCCTTGCAGAGTCAGCGATAAGGGATCCCTCTGAGCAGGAAACACACACTTCAGCATTTAGCTGGCGGCCGCTAATGCGCTGCGATGTAATTGTTTAGAGAGCCCAGGACAGGGGTGGGGTGGAGAAGGCGCTGGGGCTGTGAGCCCGGGATTCACAGTGATTCCTTGCCTTTTGATGAACTCAGCAGTAAGAAAGCTAGGACTCCTTCTCAGAGCTGGGGAAGGGTGGGGGAAGGGGCAGTGTACAATAGCAGGTGACAGGAAGGACCCCGGAGGTCAGGTGGGAAGGAAAAAAGACCCCTGCTCGTTTTGGTCTCTCAGGAGGGCAGTAGAGGTGGTCAGGGGCTACTGGGGCGCTGACTGGGAGGGGAGGGAGAACAGCTCTAGAACAGCTCTAGTTTGCTGCCTCAAAGGGACCCTCCCCCAGGGCGTGCCCTCTGCAGCCTGCTTCCCCATCTATACAGTGGGGACAGCGAGGCTGGCTTTGTAGTGACAAAGACTAGCACAAAGATGAGAGAAAAGTAGCTACAGAATCCGGCATAGTAGGTGCTCAATAAATAGGGTGCATCGAAATCACAACCCTAGTAGCCAAGGTCCTGCCGGCCATCTTCCTCTATTCCAGTCCTTCCTCCCCAAAACCTCACAAATTGCTCCCTTAAACACGAACCTGAAGCTGGGTGTGGTGGCGCACGCTTGTAATCCCAGTTTAGACAGGAGGATTGCAGGTTTGAGGCCAGCCTCAGCAACTTAGTGAGGCCCTCGGTAACTTAGTGAGACCCTGTTTCAAAATAAAAAGAATAGAATAGGGCTGGGGGTGTAGCTCGGAGGTAGAATGTCCCTGGATTCCATCCCCAGTACCACAAACAAACAAAAAAAACCCCAGAAACAAAAACAAAAAACATGAACCTGAGCCCATCAACCCCCTGGTGCCCCCACTTCTTGCAGGGTACAGTTGCACCTCCTTAGTTTGGCATTCAATGTCCTTCAGACCCTAAACCAGCATCTCTCCAACCTCATCTCCTACCACATCCCCGCACCACAGACCTTGGGCCCTTGGACCAGCCGGGATGTTGTGTCAGTGCATGGAGGGCCCTCTCCCTCCCTTTCTACTGGGGACATGCCTTCTCCTCACCAAAGCCTGGCTTGAACCTCATCGATGCGGTGAAGCAATTCTCTTTTGTGCCCCTGGGCTCCCTGACATACGCACCGTTGCAGTGGGACAGTGAGCTTAGGAGGCCGTGAAACACGAGGGCTAAGAACGAGCACACGCTGCCCCTTGCCAGCTGTGTGACTCTGGGCAAATTACTTAACCTCTCTGAAAAGCACCCTCATCTGTAGAATGAGGATAGTAACTTCTTCTTCCCCATAGGGAAGTTGAGAGAACTTAGTGGGAAAACTCATGGCTTAGTGAGTGGGACTTCATAAAGTGTTTACCGCTAGTTGTGTTATTATTTCTACAGTGTGCCGTGGTGGGCCACTTCTGTATCTGCCTGTGCTGGCCTCCTTTGGCTCTGTGGGTTCTTATATGCAGTGGGGACTTACTAGCTCTTCTCCCAGGATGTGATTCGTGTAGAGAGCCTTGCTCAGTGATGCTGGCTTGCTGCCCCTTCTCCAGAGAAGGGCTGGCACCGCACTCTTTCAAGCTGCTTTTCTCCTGGTCCACACCTGGGCATCCATGTCGAGGACCCATTTGGGGCGTGTCCTGTTCTCTTGAGAGTGATCATCCTAAAACCCAGTGCTGGTCACCCCTGTGCTTCCTGACTCTCCAAGACACCCTGTGTCTCCAAGGACCCTCAGATAGACCTGACCTCCTTACCTGACCCCATGAGACCCCTCCTCTGCTCTTTCTCCTCTAGCTTTCCAAGCTCTGGCCACAGCTGCCAAGTTATTCGCCCTTAAAGCAGGGCTTCTGCTGTTTTCTTTCCTCTTCTAGAACCACCCTCCAGGCCCCCCCTGCCCGCAGCAAGAGTGGGCACGCACGGATGGCCTGGCCAATGCTACGCACCCTTCTGCGGTCTCAGCCTCCACGCCCCCTTCTGCGGTGGGGTGTGAGGCAGTAGGGGGAGGCAGGAGCGGGGTCTCCTTGTAGACTGCTTGGGTTAGAATCCCTGCCCTTCGGCTGTGAGCTGATTGGCCTCGGGAAAGTTTTCGTTATCTGAGCCTCAGTTTCCTAATCTATAAAACGATGATGGCCAGGGTGACGCATCACAGGGTTTTTGAGAGAATTAAAGAGGTCACCACTCCGCCCTAGTACACATCAGCCTTGGATTGCTATGGGGGTATATTTGCCTTTAAGACCAGAAACGCTTCCCGGAGGATGCTTGGATAAATATTCCCTCCCTAAATGTTTGATTTAAGGAGCTTGACTTGGAGGACAAAATAAAATAAAGCTGTGGCTTTGGGTCATGTATTATTAATATCCGCAAATGGGCAGAGGCGCGGGCTCTCTGTCCGAAGACGCCGTTTCTCGGAGCAGCGAGCCTTTAAACAAATTTCACTTATGGAAAATTGGGCTGTAAAAGGGGGAAAATGAAATCTCTCTTCAGGTGGAATGATAAAGACATGGCAGCAGGCATCCTGCTGCATGGACCAGGAGGAGGAGGATGGCTTGTGGGACCTGGAGGGGCAGGAAGGGTATGGTTCATTCATTCATTCAATCATTCACTCATTCATCTATCCATTCATATCTCAGGGCTGTGTGGTATTCATGCGGCTTGCCTTCCTTCCTTCCTTCCTTCCTGTCCACCCTTTCCCATGCTCTGTACCACTGGCTGAGGTACATCATGTCTGTTCTATGAGTGAGAAACCTGGGCATTGGAAGAGTGACATTTTTCGCCCACTTCTCACAGTGAGGAAGTGGATGGGAGCTTGAACTTGGCTTAGGACCCCAACCCACTCGAAGGCAGGAGTTGTGCCCGGTCACCTCTGACCCCAGCTCCTGGCTAGGCATGTGGCTCAGGGAAGATGCCAACTCTATCAGATACCCAGGGCAGGAGTATTCCAAGATGCCGTTAGAGGAGAGGGAGACTTGAGACAGTCCTTCAAGACTGGAAGGACTTGGACTTCAAAGTAGAAAGATGATTGTGCTCATCAGTACAGACCACAGTTACCGCTTACCAAGTACCTACTATGTGCCTGCTATTGGAGTAGGTATTTGTGCATATATAATTGCACTTACTTCTCACAACAGCCCTCTACAGTTGGGACATTCATCCCATTTTACTAGAGGGAAAAACCCAAGCACAGAGAGATGAACTGATTTCTCTGAGGTTATGCAGCGAGTAGGCAGTAGAACCAGGGTTTGACCCAGGGCTCTGACTCCAGAGCCCTGCTTAGCATGACTCTCAGCGTCCATGCTAAGCAGGTCTAACCCTGACTAGGGAGCGCCTGGCCATGAGCCGTCCTTGTTAGAAGCATGAAGGGGTTCAGAGGCAGTGACTCCTCCAGGTGCCCTCTTGCAGCTGACCACAACGTGCTGGTGCTGAAATTATTCAAACGACGTCACACGCGACAGCCCTCCTCCCTTCCATTTGGTTCCTTCCAGGGTCACCTTTTGGGCTTCTGTGACTGGAGAAAGAGAGCAAACCCCCAGACTCTGTCTCTTGGTGCATTATGGGAGACAGAGAGCACACAAGGCTCCATGGAAGCCCTCTGGGAGTCTGCCTTCCTGAGCAGGGGGCGCCCTGCAGCCTTTCCCAAAGTCAAAGAGCACAAAGTTTCCCCACCGCAGACAGAGGTCCGTGGAGCTAGTGTGGAAACACTCAACCGCTTCACCTCTTTCCTTTTTATTTAATTCATTTTTTTGGCACTGGGGATTGAACCCAGGGGTGTTCTACCTCTGAGCTATACCCCTAGCCCTTTTTATTTATTTATTTTTTGTGGTTTGAAACAGCATCTCGCTAAATTGCTGAGGTTGGCCTTGAACCTGCGATCCTCCTGTGTCAGCCTCCTAAGTGCTGGGATTACAGGCATGCGCCCCTTTCTTTTTATGGAGACTGATGGGGTCCTTTCTATTTGTTCATCCTTGCCAAATCCACTTTGTCAACCTAAGGGACAAATAAGTCTCTTGAATGTGATCAGGACTTACTATTTCCAAACAAAAGTTTAACTTTTTGCAGGAATAGATCCTCATGGATGTCAAGAGCAGCTATGGGGGAGCAGAAGAAGCCTGCTGGGGTTCCAGACTGAGCAGCTGGGGCAGTTGACAGGGTCATCAATGGAGACAAGGGACGTGGGACGAAGAAGGACAAGCTGTTAAGCTCTGCTTTGGACAGGCTGATTTGACACGGATGTCCTCAAGAAATCTGGAAGGAGAAGCTGGAGCCCAGGAGTATAGTCTGGGCTGCACATGGAGATCTGGAATCTGGGACTCCCACGGGGAGGAGGGAAAACCCCAGAGCGTGTCCAACTTGCCTAACGATGGTGGGTAGGAGGAGAACCGAGCCCTGGGTATTGAAGATGTACTAAAAGGTCACAGACCTCCTTAAAGAAACCGAGAAAGAGAAGCCCCACACGCTGTCAGCTGTCATTCCAGTGTGTCCCCCACTGAGGGCTGAGGTTGAATTTCAGGCTGGACTTTTTGTTCATTTCAGATGAACTACCGACGTAGTCCCTGTGCTAAAGATCAGGCCACAGAGGCAGCTCACACTCCACGGACAAGCCACGCAGCATTTTGGGTAAAGCGTGGGCTCAGAAGGCCATGGACCAGCCCATCCGGAGACATCCTGAGAGACTGAGGAACAGTACTCGCAAACACTTGAGCGACGGGAAAACCCGTCCAATACCCCGGTGATCCCACCCGTGCGCGGGGAGATTTCCCCTCCACGATCAAATTGATAACAACAGGTTCCTTCACAGAGCCTGATTTATCTGCCAAGCAGACATCTTCCCCCTGCGACCACGTTGCCATACCTGTCACCCCCGATACAGGGACTAGACAAATGCTCTCTCCAGATCTCAGGTACTGCTCGGAGAATGAAATCATAACTCACTTTAGAAACCCGTGATACATATTTATACCGTGACCGGCGCGGGCCTGAAAGAGCTCTTCACTCTGAGCGTTCCCTGGCCTCGGACGGGCATCAATCTTCTCTGTGGTTTATTAACACGGCTGCCACTCAAGCCAGATTTACCGGCGCATGACTGATTGTGCGGAGACAGTTCATCACGGAAACATCCGCTTCATTTGCCCCATCCCGATTGTTCCCTGCACGGTCGATGTCTGATACCACTCCATAAATGACATTTCTTTTCTGTTGGCAAAACCTTTCTGGCCCCTCTTCTTGTGTTCTTCCCAACTTCTTATTTAAAGGAAGCCATAAATGTCAAAACTATCTATAACTCTACAGGAGGGAAGTCAACCTACAAGGCCAAACAAAAACTGTGTAAACCGTCCTTGGTCTACGTGGAATCGGCCTGATGTACTGAACTGTGCTAATTTCTTTTAGGATGCTTAACTTAGACAGTTTAGATATACTGAAAAAAAAAACCCACCTAGTTTAATACCTTGTATTCCATATGGGGACTGTGTGCCCCCTTTTTGTACTTGTTCCCATAGAGCTCTCATAGTTCTTTCTATTCTCTCCTCCAATGGATTCAAATCTCAGCTGTAAGCTGGACGTGGTGGCACACACTTGTAACACTTGTAATTTCAGTACTTGGGAGGCTGAGACAGGAGGATTGCAGGTTTGAGGCCAGCTTCAGAAACGTAGCAAGGCTCTCAGCAATTTAGTGAGATGCTGTTTCTTTCTTTTTTTTTTTGTGGTGCTAGGGATTGAACCCAGGGGCATTCTACCTCTGGGCTACACCCCCAACCCTATTTTTTATTCTTTATTTTGAAACAGGGTCTCACTAAGTTGCGGAGGGCCTCACTAAGTAGCTGAGGCTGGCCGCGAACCTGTGATCCTCCTGTCTCAGCCTCCCAAGTACTGGGATTACAAGTGTGCGCCATCACGCCCGGCTCCAGCCCTATTTTTTATTCTTTATTTTGAAACAGGGTCTCACTAAGTAGCTGAGGGCCTCACTAAGTAGCTGAAGCTGGCCGCGAACCTGTGATCCTCCTGTCTCAGCCTCCCAAGTACTGGGATTACAAGCGTGCACCACCACACCCGGCTGATGCTGTTTCAAAATAAAAAAATTAAATAGGGTTGGGGTGTAGCTGAAAGGTAGAATGCCTCTGGGTTCAATTCCTAGTCAAAAAAAAATATTCAGTTGTAAGCACCTAATTTGTGCTCGACATTAAAATAAACATTTTCATTCATTATCCAGTTTAACCAGAGGAGGTAAATATAATTGTCCCCATAGAAGTTAAGAGACGTCAAAATTGGACTCACTTGGATTTTTCTAATTCCAAGCCTGTGAGGATTCCTTATACTTTCAAGGTTAAATTCTAGTTTCTCAAGGTCAAGGGGGTCTTTTAATTGCCTCTGTGAAGTGGGAAACGTGCTATAGGGACGGAACCCCAAAGCTTTAGAGGCACATCTAGTGACTGAGGCTCACCGGGGGCTTTCGTACGCTGAGGGCTTTGGCCATTTCCTTTACCCCTGCTAGAGTTTGGATTTAGAATGTCCCCTAGACCTCACAGAGACAAGGCAGTCACGTTGGAGGTGGGGCTTGGTTGCTGAGAAGAGGTCCCTGGGGAGTGGCCTTGGGAATTATATATGGCCCCTCCTCCCCTCGCTAGCTCTTTTGCTTCCAGCCTCCGTGGAATTCTGCAGAACTGTGAGCAAGTAAGTCTCCTTCCTCTAAGATGTGGTGGCCAGGATTACAGCAGAGAGCATGCTGACTGAAAGAAACCCTAAAAACAATCTTAAGTGAAAGGTTCAACTTTAGTTCCTATTTTACAAATCAAGAAATGGAGGTCTGGCTGGGCGCAGCGGCACACACCTGTAATCCTGGCACTTGGGAGGCTGAGACAGGAGGATCTCAGGTTTGTGGACAGCCTCGGCAACTTAGCAAGACTCTCAGCAGCTTAGCAAGACCCTCAGCAACTTAGAGAGAGACCCCATTTCAAAATAAAAAAAATAAATAAAAAGAGCTGGGGGTGTAACTCAGAGTTAATCTCCAGTACAAAGAATAAAAGGAAGGAATGAAGGAAGAAAGGAAGGAAGGAAGGAAGGAAGGAAGGAAGGAAGGAAGGAAGGTAGGTGTGGAGAGGGGCATTAACTGGTTCAAGTCACACAACTGGAAAATGAGAAGATGATCCAGGTTTTTCTGACTCTCAGGGCTATGCCCTGAATCATTTTGCTGGGGCCTCTCACTTGGCCCCGTGAGTTCAGATTCTACCAATGCAGCCACAGGTGTGCTGAGTCAGAAGCCCTCTGGGCTGGAGGCAGGACTTCGTGGCCAAGGAGGTGGAAGAGGCTGAGATTTGACCTGGATATGAGACTGGATTCTTCTTCTTCAAGGGAGAAGAGTCTTCCTGTGTATAAGGGTGTTGCCAGTTGCCGTCAGCATTTCTGGCTGGAAATGTGGGTTTATTTTAGTGGACTTTTGTGAGGAATCCACTAAAGAGAGAGGGGCATTCTACCTCCGAGCTACACCCCCAGCCCTATTTTTTATTCTTTTTTTGTGAAACAGGGTGTCACTAAGTTGCAGAGGGCCTCACTAAGTAGCTGAGGCTGGCTGCGAACCTGGATCCTCCGGTCTCAGCCTCCTAAGTATTGAGATCATGAGCATGTGCCACCACGTCCAGCCCATGTGGGTACTTTAAACAGCAGAGTCTCATTTTCTCGTGGTTGTGGAGTTGGAAGTCCTAGCTCAGGTGTTGTAAAGCTTGGTTTCTCCTGAGAACGCGAGGGCCTCTCTCTTTGGCTCATCCATGGTTGTCTTCTCCCTATGTCTTTGCTCTAATTATCTTTGTAAAGATCTCTTTCCCAAACCAGCCACATTCTAAGTTACTGGGGATCTGGAATCTAATATATGTATGTGGAGGTGGGGGTGTGCATAATTGAGTCCCAAACAACCATCAACTAAAAGAAAAATTTAAATGGAAAGGCACATCCCTTGTTTGAAATAGGAAATAACAGTATTGTAAACCTAGCAATTCTCCTTAAATTTACTTATAAATTCAACATGATACCAATACAAATAGTAGCAGGCAATGACAGAATTATTCTAAGGTTCATATGGAAATAAGAACGTGAGAAAAGAAAGGAAAACTCTGAAAATAAGGGGTAAGGATATAAGAGAGCTATGTGATATTAGGACACATTGTGAAACGATAATGTTGAAAATAATATGATACTTGGCATAGAGTCAGACCCAAGAACGTGAGGGAATTTAGTGTTTAATAAATTTGGAGTAGTGTAGGAAAGATGGACAAATGGTGTTGGGTCCTTGGTGGTGGAGGATGGGGCAAACTATACTTGTACTTCACTTATTACTCCAAAATAAATCCTAATTCAATGAAGATGTAAATGTTAATTATGAAACTATAGAGTATTAGACATAGGCATGGGTGAGATTAAAAGAAGAGTGGAGAGGCACGCGTTTGTCTAAGCCTTGCAGAGAACCTCGAAGCCTAAAAAGAACAGATAAACAAATGCCTTACAATTTAAAACATTTCTGTATGGCTAAAGTGCCATAAACAAGTCAAAAAGAAACACTGAACTGGTGAATATATTTGCAACGAATGACAGAGAGAACCTTCCCTTATTAATAAAAGTGCTGAGAAATTCTCATAGAAGAGCAAAAGAGAAAAATGGGCAAAGACTATAAACAAGCCCTTTCCAGAAAAAAGGGATACAAGTGCACAACAAATGTTGGAAAAGATGTACAATCTCACTCATAACTAAAGAAATGAAATTTATAATAAAATGAATTTGTTTTTATCTATTTTGGATGGATATAAAAGGGCATAGGGAAACTCGAAAACTTAAGTGTTTTTGATAGGATACTGGTACATTGATTTGGGAAATTTGGCAATATCATATATACACACACATATATAGTATACATATTATATTATATATATGTATTTCTATTTTGGGGATACTTGGGATTGAATCCAGGGGCATTCTACCTCTAGCCCTATTTTTAAAATTAATTAATTAATTTATATTTTGTGGTACTGGGGATTGAACCCAGAGGCATTCTACCTTTGAGCTACACCCCCAGCCCGATTTTATTTCTTATTTGGAAGCAGGGTCTCGCTAGGTTGATGAGAGTCTCACTACTTGCTGAGGCTGTCCTCAAATCTGAGAACCTCCTGTCTCAGCCTCCCAAGTACTAGGATTACAGGGGTGTGCCACCACACCCGGCTTCTATTTTATTTTTTATTTTGAAACAGGGTTTCACTAAGTTGCTGAGGGCCTTGCTAAGTTGCTGAGGCTGGCCTCGAACCTGTGATCCTCCTCCCTCAGCCTCCAAAGTATTATAGGCATACACCATCATGCCCAGCTAATATCCAATATACTTAAGCATTTCTATTTCTAGGTATATAGTAGAGATTATCTTAGTTTTTCATGCAAAGAACCATGAATGAACACAAGCAGAATTCCTGGGAAGCAAAGTTTGACATTTTTTAATTTACTAGATAGTGCCACATTATTCTCCAAAGAATTCTACCAATTTAAAATTCCACAAGAAATATCTGAGAGCTATTTCTCTACTCCTCACCCAGGTCCAGTATTATCGAAGTTTAATATTTTTGCTAATCTGATGTGTGGAAGGGGATCTTACTCTACTTTGCATTTGTTAACTAATAATGAGGTCGATTATCTTTTCTCATGTTTATGTTAGCCACTAAGTTTCTTCTCTATAGAACTGTTTGATAACATTTTTGCCATTTTTATTGGGTTATTTGTCTTTGACTTGTGGGAGTTCTTAATATATTTTGCATACTAATGTTTTGTCAGCTAGATACATTACAGTATTTCTTTCCTGTCTGTGGCACATCTTTTACCTTTATTTAAGACATTCTTTGTCAGACGTTGGTTTAAAATTATAATGTAGTCAAATTTATCAAATTTTTCTTTGTGATTTGTGTCTTTCATGTCTTGTTTAAGAAGTCCCTTGTTACCCAAGGTCAAAAAAGATTCTCATATATTTTCTTCTAAAACTTGAGCTATTATTATGAAAAATTTAAAATATACTCAAAAGTAGACAGATTCAAGTATGAGTCCCCATGTTCCTTCCCCTCAGTTTAAACAACTATCAAATTTATACTACTTTTGCTTTGTCTATTTTCCCTGCCCCGCTCACAATTTTTTCTGGGGCATTTAAAGCAAACACCAGACATCATACCATCAATGCAATGTTAGCTTATAGGTAACAGATGAGAACTACTTTAAAAAGAAAATTGTTTTTCACATTTAATAATTCATTTTCCCCCATTGATTGAAATGTCAACCAAGATATATAAATATGCATATGTGTATATTTGGGCTCTCTCTTGCCATCCATCGCCTTATTTATCTATCCATGGGAGAATAGTATGCTCTTTAAAATACTTTAGCTTGATTGGGCATGGTGGTGCACACCTGTAATCCCAGTACATGGGAGACTGAGACAGAAGGATTGCAGGTTCAAAGCCAGCATCAGCAACTTAGTGAGGACCTCTGCAACTTAATGAGACCCTGTTTCAAAATAAAAGAATTAAATAGGGCTGGGTGTAGCTCAGAGGTAGAATGCCCCTGGGTTCCATCCCCAGTGACACACACACACACACACACACACACACACACACACACGGCCTGGGGGTGTAGCTCAGAGGTAGACTAGCAGTCTACCCTGAGTACCACAAAAACAAAAAGAAAACCAAAAAATTTCAGCTTTATTGTACATTTTGATATCTGGCCCATGTCTTTCTCATTATTCTATTTCAAAATTATCTTGAACATTCTTGACTTTCTACTGATCTATACAAATATTGGGATCAGATTATCAGGTTTTGTGAAAAATCCCAATTTTTATTTTAACTGGAATTTCCTTGAATTTGTTGATTTATTTGGGGTCAATTCTGATGGCATGTCTTCACTTCTAAAACATGCTGTATTTCTTCATTAATTTTTTTGTGTTATCAATAACATTTTTATAATTTTTTCTCAAAGATCTATGAAACTTATACTTTCCATTACTACTATGAATATAATTTAAAAATTGCATTTTTCATCTTGCCTGTAGTCTTAGCACTCAGGAGGCTGAGGGGGGAGGATCACCTGAACTCAGGAGTTCAAGACCAGACTGGGCAACACAGAGACCTGGTTTCAAAAAAAATTTACATTTCTGATTTGTTTTTGCTAGTATATATGAAGTTGTTGGTATCTATATACTGATCTTGTATTCAGTGCCCATTTTAACTCTTACTAGTTTTAATATTTATTTGTAGGTTTTATTGAATTTGCTGTGTAGAAAACATATCATTTGTGAATAATGGCAATTTCATTCCCCCCCAGTCTTTGTACTTATATCTGTTTCTTATCTTATTGCATTGGCAAAGACCTCAAGTACAATGTTAAACAGAAGTTATGAGAGTGAACATTCTCGTTTGGCTCCTAACTTTAAAGGGGCTGCTGCTAATGCTTCACCATATACAAAAATTTTAAAATAAATAGATGTTTGAACATGTTAAAGAAGTTTTACTTCTAGCCAGATCAATTTTTCTCCATCTTGAACATGCATTATTTTATAAAATTCTTTTCTATACATCTATCAAGTTGCCATATGGCTACTCTTTAATCTTTTGATGGGATAAATAATCATAGTTTAAATCATTCTTAAATAATGGGGATACATACTGCTTATGTATTTAAATCATTGGAAAAATAATCGCTAGTTTAGTTAATAATTTACTTGAGCTTTGGACAAGCTCAAGTAAATGATATTGACTTCAGTTTTCTTTTTCTGATGCGTTTAATGTTTTGCACTTTTGTGGAAAGTAAATTTTTGCAATATATATAAATATATGTATATATATTTAGAACACTGTCCATTTTTCTTCAAATATATTAGTATAAAATGTTCATTACCCTCTAAGGTTTTTATTAAATCTCTATTCTATGTAGGCATCTTTCCCTTCCATCCCTAATTTGTTAAAATCTTGTCAGTTTTTTCCAGTTTTTTTTTGTCTACTTGATTTATCAGTTTTGGAGGGAGGCACATTAACATATCTGACTAAGATTGAGGGTTTATCGATTTTGTCTTATAATTCTGTCAATGTCTGCATCATGTATATTGAGGCTATTTGTTACATAGATAAATTTTCAGGATTGCTGTATCTTCAAGATAAAATTTTCTTTTAAAAATAATCCATAATATGTTTTTGCCTTAATGCCTATTATCCAAGATATTAAAATTGCTGGAAAATTTTTATTTTAGCTAGCATTTTCCTGGTTTATCGTTTCCTACCTCTTTACTTTCAGTCTTTTTATATTTTTAGGTCTTAGGTGTTGCTAGAAACGTATTTAAGTAGGGTCAAATAAGTCAAATTTGAGAATTTCTTTTATTTTCAACAGTGGAACATAGCCTGTTTATATTATGTGGTTAATAATGTTTGAACCTATTGCTACTCATGTTTCCTGCTTACCAGTCATCTCCTTTGCTTATTTTGTTCTGTCTCCTTTACTATCTTCTGTTTGGGTGATAAAGTTTTCCTTAGGCTCTTACTTTCCTCTATTGGTTTGGAAGTTACTCACTACATTGCTATTATTTTATTTATTCTTTTATTTTGCAGTACTGGGGATTGAACTCAGGGGCATTCTACCTCAGAGCTATACCCCCATATCTTTTCATTTTTTGTTTTAAAATAGGGTCTTGCTAGGTTGTTGAGAGTCTTGCTACTTGCAGAGGCTGTCCTCAAACTTGGGATCCTTCTGTCTCAGTCTTCCAAGTACTGGGATTACAGGTATATACCACTATGCCTGGTTATTGCTATTATTTTAACATGTACCCAGCAGCCCACCCCTAGCCTGTCCATAGAATAGAGAAAATGACCCCAACTCAACACCTCACTGTGGCCAGTCTATGAACCAAGACTTCAGGCTCTCAGCAGTCATTTTTTTTTCTCAGCTGTGATGCTCACCATCAATTCTTGGAAAATACCAGAGTCTGCTGTTTACCATCTGCTCTGCAAGTAATTATTATTAATCAATTGGTTTCCTGGTGGAACCAAGTAAGGCTGTACACAAAGCTAATGGGTTGAATGTATAATAGGACTATGTTCATTTTTTCTTGCTGTGTAACAAATTGCCACAAACTCAGTAGCTTAAAAGAACATTCAATTTATTACCTCACTATGTTAGTCAGCTTTTTCATTGCTGTAACCACAACACCTGACAAGCACAATTTAGAGGAAGAAAGGTTTATTTGACTCATAGTTTTAGAAGTTCAGTCCATGGTCAGCTGGCTCTAAGGCAGGGACACATGGTGGAGAAAAGCTGCTCTCAGTCATCGTGACTGGAAGTAGAAAGAGTGAGAGGAGGAGACCAGGGACAAATGTAGTCCCCAAGGCCACACGTCCAGTGACCCATCTCCTCCAGTCACACCTCACCTCTGAACCTTCCTGCACTGGGGACCACGCTTGTAACACATGAGCTGTGGGGGGACTTTCCAACCCAAACTGTAACACTCATGGTATGTGTCTGGTAGGTATAAGTGGGTCCTTGGTTTAGGGTCTCCCAGGACTGAATTTGGGATGTCTGAAGGATGGTTCTTATCTGGAGGCTCTGGGGAAGAACCCTCTGTCCAGTTCTGCAGGTTGTTGACAGAACTCAGTTCCTTGTGGTTGCAGGACAGAGGTTCCCATTGTTTTGCTAGTTGTCAGCCAAAGGCCACTCTCAGCCCCTACGTTGGCCCATCCATTTGCAAACCAGAGGTGGTGCCTCAAATCCCCAGCATACTTTGAGTCTCTGACATCTTCTCCTGCTGTTGGCCAGAGAAAACTCTGCTTTTAAAGGGCTCATATGATTTTGTTAGACCCACCTAGATAATCTGTATTTTAAGGTCAACAGATTAGTAACCTTAGTTATATTTGCAGAATCCCTTCACAGCAGTATCTGGATTAGTGTTGGATTGAGTCACCAGGGGCTGGGAATCTCCGGTGTCCAGAGCTTAGAATTCCACTTACCCACAGTGATGGAAAGAGTTGACAACTGAACCGATCTAATGGCGGGAGTTAGAGGCGTTTTGGCTCCTTTTGAGAAGAAAGAAAAAAATAGTTCTTCTCTGGGAGTCCAATTTCTTCATTCTTCTAAACACCACCAATTGAGGCACCACGGGCCAGGCAGCAATGACGTGTTTTGGAGCCAGAGCAAGTCTGTTTACATCCCAACTCCACCCCAACTCAGTGGTGAATGTGGCCTAGTCACTGAGCCTATTTGGCCCTTTCTTCATCTGTAAAACGAGAACAAGACAGTCTCATGAGCTCTCACGTGACATCTACTTCCCTAAGAAAACTCGCTTCTCAGTAGTTTTTGAGAGCAAAAAGAGGGTAGGGCTAAAGCATTTTAAACTCACCATTACTTATTTTCTTATAGTAGTTTAAATCATGAGAGAGATTTTAAAAACAGCTCTGGATATTATTTTGTTGCTGTATCTCAAAATAATAATTTGGTTGATTAAAACTGAGTTGGGAGGGGAGTGGAGGGAAACACACTATATAGCACATGATGTATGTACACAAACTTATAAGACTCAATCACTATGCGGAGCACGAAAGGGAGGGAGGTGGAGGGAACAGGGTGGGATTTGAGGGAGGGCTAAATGAGCAATGTGTGCATGTATGATGCTGCTACCCTGATGTGTATCAGCATCAAAATGTATAATTACAATGCACCAATAAATGAATATAAAAAAACTAAATCTACACAACTTGTGTCAAGATCAGCAGAAGAGCAGGTGCAACTATTTCATCAGCACCCCCCCCCAAGGCAGGCTTCTTTCCGATTTGCTAGTTCATCCTGGGGACATAGTCCGTGAATGGGGGTGTGTCAACTGTGTTCCATGACTCTGGGTTCTTGAGTTCATCTGTGGGAGGAGCCTGTGTGCAGGAGGAGAGATGTCTTCCACACAGAGCCTCCATGTTGCCATGTCTGTGCTCATATGTGGGAAATCTATAGTGAATGGAAATTCAATGGCTCCTGGTTCTGGAGGCTGGAAATTCCAATATTGAGGTGGCAGCATCTGGCAAAGGCTTTCTTGCTGTGCCATACCATGGTGGATGGAGAGAGAGAGAGAGAAAGAGAGAGAAAGGGGGACCTGTTCCCTCTTTTATGATGAACCCACTCCTGTGATAATAGCATTAATCTATTCACGGCACTCTCATGGCCTGTTCACCTTTCATGTGGCTCCCAAGAGTGTTGCATTGGAGACTAAGTTCCTAACGTGTGCTCTTTGGGGGATACATTCAAATCATTGCTCCCCATCCATAGCATAATGGGGACTTTAGGACATACAGTAGTCCCTTTTATTTGAGAATTTTCTTTCTGATGTTGTCGTGACCTATGGTCAACCATGGTCTGAAAATATTAAATGGGAAAGTTCCAGAATTGAACAATTCATAAATTTTAAATTGCATGCCATACTGAGTGGTGTGATAAAGTCTCCTGCCTTCCCTCTTCATCCCACCTGTGATATGAATCACCCCTTTTCCAGCGTATCCACACTGTATATGCCACCCGCCCATTAGCACTTAGTAGCCTTCCAAGTAATCAGGTCCACTGTTGCAATACCACAGTGCTTGTGTTCAAATGAACCTTATTTTACTTAATAATGGCCCCAAAGTGCAAAAGTAGCCATGCTGGCAACTTTATTACATTATATTGTTCTAATTGTTCTATTTTATTATAAGTTGTTATTAATATCTTGCTGTGCTTAATTTATAAATTAAGTTTTAGCATAGGTATGTGTGTATAGGAAAAAACAGTATATGCAGGGTTTGATACTATCCATGATTTTGAATATCCACAGTGAGGGGGGGTCTTGGAATATGTCCCCTGCAAATAAGGTGGACTACTGTATTTCC
Source organism: Glis glis (assembly GCA_004027185.1). NCBI lineage: Eukaryota > Metazoa > Chordata > Mammalia > Rodentia > Gliridae > Glis > Glis glis. The sequence continues at coordinate 23,906 of PVJS01008456.1, forward strand.
AAAGGCCTAGCACTTGCTCAGTGCCTAAGATGTAAAAAAAAAACCAAAAAATTAGTTACTAGTTATTATTAGTCTTACCATTTCACTTTATCCTAGCTTCTCCAATGGTTTCTCGTGGGCCACCACCATTCCAGTCCTTTGAGCATTCTCAAAAAAAAAAAAAAAGAAACACCAAAACCTATTTCCCTCTTCCCTTCAAGGAATTTGGAGGAAGGTAGATACGTGCCTGTCTTGCCAGCGGGCTGTGTGGTAAGTACTATAAGGGTTATGGGTCATGGGAAAAGAGAAAAGGGGGCTAATTTTGTTGGGTTTGGGGGGGTCACATTTTGCTGTCTTGGAAAGATGATGTTTGGGGCAGAGACATGGTGGAAGGACAGCCCAGTTAGAGCGAGCAGAAGCCTGGAGTTTCTGTTCTGCCTTTGGGGGCTCCAAGGAGAGGAAGACCACCAACTCCTGGTGACCAAGCGAGAGAGCGTAATTCACAGCCTGGCACGTGGCGGCTGCTCTGAGATGTCAGTCCCCACGGTCCAGACCCACTTCTGCCACCTGCCTCTCCCTGGTGCCCAGAGTGAATTAAATCGACTTCCCCGAGGTAGTGGCTGAGATTTCTTTCTCCTGTGAATCTGGCTGCGTTTTCAGCCTCACTGGATTTTAATGAAAGGCCATTTTGAGAAGTGTTTGGGACCCTGGGGGACTACCAGACAGGTAAAATGACCGAAGGGAGAGGTCAGAGCAGCCCCAGGGGATGTGCAAGGCAACTTAGCCATAAGCACCCTGCAGGCTGGCTGCTGCTCAGGTTGCCCTGCCTGGCCTGGGGACTGTGTGTCGTGGCAAGGGCATGGGGAGGAGCTGCCATTGAGGGGTTTTCTCTGTCCCCGTCTCCTCTCTGCCTTGGCTCTCTGACAGTGAGGCTGAGCTTGGGACCGTTTCACGGGGACCGACTTGGCCTTAGCCTGGGGGGCTGTATTGGACAGGGTTCTCTAGATTAACAGAATACACAGAATGAGTATATTTGAAAAAAGGGATTTATCAGATGGGCTTACAGTTTGAAGCAACGTAGTCCCAGGTTCTGACTGCACGTGGAGAGTCAGAGGAACCAGTAGCTGGTCAAGCGGTCTAAGAGCTGGAGTCTTAGGATCGGAGCAACCACTAATTCAGTCCCAGTCCAAGACGTGAAGATCAGGAAGCTCTTCGGAGAAACGATGGTGAAGTTTCAGTTCCAAGAGTTGGAGGCCGAGAAGATCAAGAAGCTCTTCAGAGAAAGGTGAAGCCAGCGGCCGACGATCTCAGGTGAGAGCAGATGCGTTTTCCTCGGAAAGAGTCACATGCGCTCTACGCGGCTTCTCCCTCTCTTTTATCTAAGTCCGCACCTATCAGAATCCTGCTGCCTACATTCAGGGCAGGGCTTTTAATCTTCTGTTACACACCCAAAATCACATAATCTTGGGTGTGTCATGATCAGGTCAAGTTGACAACCTAGATTGACTATCACAGGGGCCACCCTGGGGTTGGGACTCTGGTCCCAAGAGGCCTTCAGTCTGAGCTCTTGGTGGGCTGGCCTTGGGCATTCAGAATCCTTCATCCTTGAGACCCCTCCAAAGGGGTTGTCCCTGGGGCTGCCAGGTCAATGGGAAGATCTGGGTTCCATTGGCAATCTCCTCCATCCAGGCAAAGACTGGTGTAATAATCCTGACATTTACTGAGCATCTACCATATGCCAGGCACTTAACCACGAAGTCTTGGAATGCCCATTTCATAGATGAAGAAACAGACTCGAAGGGTTGATGGGGCTTGCCAAATGTCACATAGCATGGAAATAGTGAAGACGTATATTAAAAAAAAAGTTTCAAGTCAGGAGTAGCAGGAAGGAATTGGGGGAGGAAGGAGGAAAGGGGAAGGGAAGGTGTAAGAAAAGAAACCGTCCAAATAATGTTATGTTCATATCTGAATGAATCACTGTGAATCTCACCATCATGTACAATTACATTGCAGCAATAAAAATTAATAAAACATCATCTATAAATATTTCAGATGATATTTCCAAAAGATAAGGACTTAAGAGAAAATAGATCTCCTTATCACACCTAAGTGAAATTAACAGTAATTCCTCAATATAACAGAAATGCAGTCGGCGTCCACATTTCCTCTCCTCTTTCAAGTTTGCTGTTTGAATCAGGATCATACATTGCTATAGGCCAATGACCTGAGTTTATTTCAATCTGTAGTTTCTTCTCCAACTCTGTTTTCTCTCATTGCAATATCTTGTTGATGGAGCCAGGGAATTAGTCCTGTCAAATTTCCCACAGTCTGGACCTTGCTGATTTGAAATTCGAGCCCAGACGAAGCCCTTCCTCCTTGGGGGAATCCATTGGCCACATCAGCTCTCAGCAGCCCCCACCCTGCAGGAACTGGCTCCTGGCCCCCAGAACTTTCACTCTTCTCCAAAGTACACCCCGAGCCAGGCTGGGGTGTGCATGATTGAACATGGCTCTCATCCAACTGGCGCACATTCAGAGTTGCCCCCAACCCAACCCAAGTTCCCCATGCCTTTGGGGACAATGAATATTTGAGCCTCTGGTCATTCCTTTTGGTTACATTATCTTAGCTCTGGCTATTATTAGCTTTTTCAGCCTATGCACATTCATTCATTCATTCATTCATCCAACAAACATATACTGAGCCCTTCTCATTCTGGGCAGCAGGCCAGGCTCTGGAACACAGTCGTTAGCTAGACAGATGATGCCCTGTGCTTATGATGCTCAGGGGACCCAAGCAGAGGCCATGCACTGTGACAATAACAGAATACTTCGGGAGTGGAGAGTTCTGGTATCTACCCATATTAGGGGGTGAGAGGGCCAGAGAAGACTTCCTGGAGGAAGTATATCTGAGCTCAGCTCTGATGGTTGATTCAGAATGGACATCATGTATGAGTTTGCTAGCGCTGCCTTAACAAAGTACCACAAAGGGAATGGCTTCAACAACAGAAACATATGGTCTTGCAGTTCTGCAGGCTGGGAGTCCAAAAGCAAGGTGTCAGAGGGCTGGTTCCTTTTGAGGGCTGCGTGGGAGAATCTGTTCACAGGCCTCTCCTGCGCTGGTGGCTTGCTGGTGACCTTTGGAGTCTCTTGCCTTGTAGACCCATCACCTTGATCTCTACCTAGGTATTCTCATGGCATTTTCCTGATTTGTGTCCCTATCTCCAAATTTCTCCTTTTATACAGACACCCAGTATTGAATTAAGGCCCACATGCATAACTTCATTTAAACTTGAGGGCCTCTGAAAGACTCTACCTCCAAATAAGGTCGCATTTCCACATGCTGGGGGTTGGGACTTCAACACATGAATCTTGAGGGGATACGATTCAACTCATGACACTGGGTGACAGCAAAGACTGTGGGGTGAGGGTTGGGGGATGGGGTGGAAGGGATTTCAGGTGCAGGGTACATGTATAGAGTCTAGTGGTGAGAGAGGACACAGTGTGTTCTAGGAACTAAAACCTCTCTGGTCTGGCTGGTTGGGAATGGGGTCAGATGGGAACGGCAGTGGTGAAGCTGCAGACATTGGCAGGTGCTAGCTTGAGAGAATCTTGAAGCCCGTGGAAGAGTCTGCAGTTTGTCCTGGCATGGTGGGAGCCAGGGAAGAGTTTACACAGGGTGTACCCTGATCTGAGCTGTGGATAGGGTAGGGCCTGAGCCAGCAGGGAGGCAGAGGTGCTGGAGAGAAGCAGATGGATTTCAGAGAGATTTTGGAGGGAAGCGCAGCAGGGCTTACCGACGGACTGGCTGGGGAGGGGAGAGGATCAAAGAGGTCTTCCGGGTGATGCCCTAGTTTCTGTTCTGCTTGGCTGCTGCTTGGGGCCCCAGGAAGAGCCTGACACTGAATTGTGAGCCTGCCCTTGGCCCCCACCACCTCCCCAGGCTCAGAGCGCATTTGTGAGTGGTGTACAGCAGAGAGGAGTTACACTCTGGGAAACGGAGGAGACAGAACTCTACAGCACCTGGGAAAGGCGGTGGCTTCATGATGTGCAAGAAGAGTGGCGCAAGTGAGCTTCTTCCCTGCACTTTAGTCCTTACATTATCTGTCCAAAGAGAAGGGAAGGTTCATCCTAAAAGACTCACTTAGCTGCAGGGGCTGAGGGGCTCTCATCAGTTGTCTTTTATGTCATGGTTAACCCAGAATGAAGTCCAAACTTGAAACCTGGCACTCAGGGCCTGCCAGGATCTGGTCCAAAGACTTTCTTGGCATTATCTGCCCTGTACCTCCTCAGCGAGGCCCCTTGATGAACAGACCACCCAGTCAGTGTTCCACCCCCCGTTCACTCCCTGGACTTTCCAGCTTCCACACCTTTACTCCAGTGATCAGTCTACCCCTCTGCCTCAGTGCCACTCCTTCTCATCTCTCAATGTCGAAATCCACTCCCCACCCTTAAACGTTAGGACCAGTTCAGAGGCCAGGTCCTTTGAGAATTTGTTCTGTGCAAAACCCAGCTCTTGAGCCCAGCATGGTGGAGCACGCCTGTAATCCCAGTACTTGGGAGGCTGAGACAGGATGCTCAGGTTCGAGGACAGCCTCAGCAAGTAGTGAGACTCTCATCAACCTAGTGAGACCCTGTTTCAAAATAAAATTTAAAAAATAGGACTGGGGGTGTAGCTTGGAAGTAGGATGCCTCTGGGATCAATCCTCAGTGCCACAAAACAAACAACTCAGGCCTTCCCTTTTCGTTATATTCTCCTAGCATTTGGGTACATCCTGGTGACACTTCACTCTTTTTCACTGAGGTATTATAATCACCCTCGCACATATATTTTTATCACCCATATTATATTCTGAGCTTGATGCCAGACAAGACATCTGATTCGCCTTTGTGATTTCAGTGCCTTTGCATAGGAAGAAAGAAATGAACATGTGCTGAACCAGTTAAATGGCAGTCATTGTGTGGTAGGCTTTATGCAAAGGTTCACAGTTAATTCTTCCTACCTTTCAGTAAGTTCCACTTAGAGTTGAAGGTGTCAAGGCTCAGAGAGAGGGGAGTGGTGTGTTTAAAAGACTCCATAGGAATTGGCAAAGCTGCCAATCTTGCGCTTCTTCAACTTCAGCTAGCTGGGGAAGCGCTCACTGATGAATGAATGAGTGAATTAATGAATGAATGAAAAGTTAGAGTTTGGGAGGCTCAGAAGAGCATTTGTGTCCTCTTTCATCTTGGGATTGGAAAGAAGGCAAGGAATTACCACAGAATATCTATCTTGTCGATGAAGTGTGTGGAAGGTTCTACCGGTACCCCAAAAAGCACAGCTCCTTGGGGAGTGACCAGAGGAGCCACCCAGGTCATTTGTTGTGGGGTGATCTCGGGCCAATCACTCCCATGGGGACTCTTCTCTTATGTCTGGAGTCTCCCTCCTAGAAGCTCCCCATCCACCGACATTCTCTCAGTGATGGTGACACTCCTTGTGAACTCCTGGGGCAAGGGAGCATCTGTCAGTCTCCTTGGAGCTCAGAGCCAAGGCATGGGGGAGAGGATCAGCCAATGGCCCCTCGCTTCCTTCCAGCAGGGCCCTGATTATCTCAGTAGTTGACCCAATCCAGAGCAGATAAGACCATTTCGTTCCTATCGGAGGTGGGCACGCCGTTGTACGCTCACCTCAAGTGAAACTCTGCCCTTGAATCCAATCTGCTCTGTGAAGAGGCCTTCTCGCTTGTGTGGTGGAGAGAGCAGAGGTGGCAGTGAGCTCAGAGTATTGAAATTCAATCAAACCCAATGCTCCTAAAGTCCACCCTCGGATATGGAAACGCTGAATCCTGCAGTCTCTTTCCCCAGGTCTGTGCCCTGCTCCCCACCCTTTAGAGCTCCTAGAGCTGGTGGGATCCATTTTCCCTCTCTCCTTCCCAGCTAGCTCTCCTCTCTAAGCTCAAACTCAATGAAATGCAGAGGGCTGGCCTGCAACCTCCACCCCCATTTCTCTACCCCATAAAATCCACAATGCATTCTTTGGTTTATTCGTTCTCTTTCTTCCTTTCTTCATTTACTCAAAAATATTGATCACGGCATCCCTGATATTCTAGGGCCCCAGCTTCCTTGTAGAAAAGGGGAAAGCTTAGTTTATCCCTAATTTTAGTTGAGGATTCCATAAAGGACTTTGTGTAAAGCTGTCTTGAACAGGGGAGATGGGTCAACTCACTCAATTCTGTTTATTATTTTGTTGAGAAATTTTGCACCTGGGTTTGTGAAATAAATTAGTCTGCAATTTTCTTTTCTTTTTTTAAAAACTTATTTGCTGGGGTTTGGTACCAAGGTTATGCTGGCCTTTTAAAATAAAACAAGTTGGAAAGAGTTCCTCTTCTCTGGAAGAGTTTGTGCAGGGTTGGCATTATTCCTTAAGTACTGGGTGGAATTTACTAGTGCAGGCCTGGAGCTTGTTTGGTCCTGGAGCTTTCTTGGTGGAAAAGTTTCTATTATGAATTCAATTTCTTTAACAGACATGAGATAGTAGTCAGATCATTCATGTCCTTATGTCAACTTTGGTAAATAGTGTTTTTCTGGGAATTTGTCAACATCAACTGTTTTTCAAATGTATTGGCATAAAGTTGTTTGTAATGTCTTTTAAAAAAATTTTATGTATATTTGAGATTTATAACTTGATGTTATGACATTCATATAGATAGTAAAATGATTGCTACAGTGAAGCAAGTTAATGTATCTATCATCTCACATAATTACCTTCCTGTGACAAGAGCAGCTAAAACCTACTTATTTAACAAAAATCCTAATACAATATAACTTTATTAACTAAAGTCCTCATGTTGTATATTAGACTACCAGATTTTTTTCATCCTATATGTCTGCTACTTTATATCCTTTGAGCCATATATTCTTATTACGTTTAGAACTTCTATAAAATTTTTCAGTGATGTACCTTGTCATTATTGATATTGAATATTGGTTATTAGTGCTTGCTCTCTCTTATATCCTATAAACAGATTTCTCTAGGATTCATCAACATTACCAGTCCTCAAAGAATCAATTTCGTTTTTGTTAACCAACTTTATTACACTTTTCTTTATCTTTCATTAGTTTCTGGTTTTTATTTCCTTCTTCCTACTTCCTTCAGCTTTATTTTTCTGTCTTTTTCTAACTTCTTGAGATGAAAGCTGAGATAACTGATTTGCAGTCTTTTTCTTTTCTGCTATAAACAATTAAGGCTATAATTTTGCCTCTGTGTACTCCCTTGTCTACATCTGAAATGTTTTTAAATGTCATATTTTCACTGCTATTCAGTTAAAATATTTTCTAATTTCCATTGTTATTACTTCTTTCACCCAAGAATTACTTAAAAATACATTTCTTTACTTCGACAATATGGGGGCTCTCCCAGCAAATCTTTCTTTTTTGGTATTAATTTCTAGATTACTTTTCCTGTGTTCAGAGCATTTCCTCTGTTATGAATAAATGAGTTAAAATTCATAAGGTACTGAGAAGAGTACCTGACATATAGTAAGCACAACAGAAGTGTTTGTTAATGAAACAAACAATTAAGGTTCAGAGAGAAAAGACTTTCTAGTGCATCTAATACCACATAACAGGTTAATGGGAAAATTAGAAGTCCTGTTTAGGTCTGTCTGCTTTCAGATGTTATGCTCTTTTCTCTCTCTCTTTCTCTTTCTTTCTCTCTCTCTCTCTTCTTCCTTCTTCCCTCCTGCCCCTCCCTCCCTCCTTTCTGTCCTTCTTTTTCCTTTTGTACTGGGGATTGAACCCAGGGGCATTCTCCCTTTAAGCTACATCCCCAAACCTTTTTATTTTTTTTTTAAACAGGGTCTTGCTAGGTTGCTGTAAGTCTCACTAAATTGCTGAGGGTGTCCTTGAACCTAAGATCCTCCTGTCTCAGCCTCCCAAGTACTGGAATTACAGGCATGTACCACCATGCCCAGCTTGTACTTTTTAATGCATTGCATCATGCCCTAACTCAATGACTTGCTCAGGAGTGGCAAGTAGGTGTCCTGTTATTTTCCAGTCTGATCTATTGAGAATGGCTGTGGGGTGGAGAAGGATTCTGAGCTCAGTGTAAGGTGTTCCTTACCTGGATGAGGTAGACAAGTGGAGTCACAAGTGACATGTATGTTTCCTCCTTGGTCTAGGCCAAGGGCAGCCTCTTCCAGGAGATCTCTTTAGCTGCTCATCACACGACAAGCTCTCCCTTCCTTGAGGTTCAAGTCTCAAGACATCACCATCAAACCTGGAGAACTTGAGTCTACAGGCCAATAGCCAGATAACTGAGGAGGAAATGGCAGGTGCTACATCTCAGCCAGGACAGTCAAGTGTGTCAGTTCATGGGGCACATCTCCCAAGGATTGCTGAATAAGTGGGAGATTTTAAGCAGGTCTAGAACACTTTGTCTTATAGCCATTGGTGTCTGCTATGGAGCCATTGTTACTTCTCCTCTGCCCTGGGGAGTCAAGGATATCGGTACCATTCCTCATTGGCTGAACACCTATGGGTTCTTTCTCTTCAAAACTCGAAGGTAAAGACCATATTTGTTTTTCTCTATGTCTTCCCTACATCAAAGCATCAACCTGGTCATCAAATAGATACCTAATAAATCCTATTCAATTGACCTGACACTTTGGCGGACATAATACTTGAAGATGTCGTCTCAGGATATGAGTTCATTACACATGAGCATCTGAAGCCAGGATAAAACTGGTATCTCCAGGTTGAGACTCAGGTGGTAGTAGCCATGCCCTGGACTTGATTTCATGGGAGAGAGAAGAGAAGGTAACAAGTAGTTAGCAGTTACTATGGTGGCAGGAATTGGGTGAAAATCTTTCATATATGTGATCTCATTTAAGTCTCAGAAACCCTTTTCAAGTGTTATCACCACCATTTTACCAGGGAATTACCTGAGGCTCAGAGAGGTTGGGCAATTTGTTCAAGGTTACATGGCTAAGAAGCGGCAGCCGTGGGATTTGACCCCAGGTCAACATGACTCTGGAAACCATGGTCTTTCCATTGCACAATTCTGTCCCAGGTTGTCCTTCCATCCACTGATCAATCGATCAGTCGATCGATCCATCCATCCATTCATCCACTCAATAAATATTTATTGAGCACCTAGATATATTAGTAGACAGTACCTATGCCCTCATGGGGAGATATCTACAATAAGCAAGCAAAGAAATAAACTGAATGTTTCCTGGCAAGTCAATGCCAGTGAGACCCAGGGGAAGGTGGCACTGGGAAGGAGTCAGGAGACCTGGGTTCTAGTCCCAGCTCTGCACTGACTCATAGGCTGACCTTAAGTAAAAGTACCTTATCTCTTTGTGCTTCTGAAGCTCATTAATTAAACAAAGCTTTGGACTAGAAATATAATCTTTGTCCTCTGCAGCCCCAGATTTCATAATTTTAAGTAGTTGGAAAGTTCTGCACTCTCATTCTTTTCTTCATAAATAACATGGTGTGAAATTGCCACAAAAAGCCCCAAACAGGTGTCCAGAAGTGGATCCCTAGTGTGTGAAATTCAAGGACATTGTCACTTTGAGTCTGAGGACTATTTACCTGGACTGTGACCTATTTCCATTTGCCTCAGTGGACTTAAGTTTCTCATTCCCAAACAGGTCTCATGTGGTGAGCTCAGAGCTACATTCTGGCAGTGAGGTGGGGTTTATTTATCAAATCAAGCCTCGCTGTGGAAGCAGACTGTGTTTACACCATTCATGCACTCAGCAAATATTGTTCCTATCATAGACAAGGACAAAGGTAAACTTCACGCTGAAAGGTCTGTGTTGCCACAGGTTTTCAGTCCAAGGGACTTCTCAAGTCCTCCCAACACCCCTTTCTTCATTTTTACAACTCTCAATGTGAACAGAAGATTTACCACTGTTGACCATCCCTGTTCTTATTAAAATTAAAAAAAAAACAGTTCAAATTGCAAAAGTAATGCATTCCAATGTTGAAAATACAGCAAAGAATAAATAAGAAAAACTACCAACTATAATCCCACCTCCCACATATAAACACTATTCACATTTTATCGTATTTCCTTCCAGTCTTTTTATGCTTTTCAAAGCAGTTGAAATCATACTTTATAACCTTTTTCTATCTTGCTCTTTTACTTAATGTTACATCATTAAGCATTTTTCCATGTCGTTAAGAACACTTCATAAGCACCATTTATAAGGCAGCACAATATTCCGTCTTGTAGAGGCAGTTCAATTTACTTAGTCCTTCCCTGAAATCCAACATTTAAGGTTTTTCTTACCCATAATATTTTACTATTATGAATGATACTGTGATGAATATATTTTGTGCATAAATCTTTATCCACATGTCATATTATTTTTCTAGGACAGATACACAGATCTAAAACTTACCAATTTGTTTTCCAGAAATATCATACCCAATTTTTACTTCTCATGACAATCAATGTGGGTTTCCAGGGTTCCACTTCCCTTCACCAGTATAAACAATTTTTATTAAAAGAAACTTTCCTAATTTTATAGATACAAGAATATCCATTCTTGATTAAATTTGCATCTTTCATTAGCAGTATGGTCAAATAAATATGATAATGTTTACTAGCTATTTTTATTTTCCCCTTTCTAAAGGGACTCTTTGTGTTTGATCTTCCCCTTCTTTGTAGGTCCTCTTTTGTCTGGATTTTTGTCTATAGGCATAGGTTCTCTGTTAGGGTTTGGATATTGAATGTCTTCCAGAAAAGCTCAGGTGTTGGCAATGCAGCCAGGTTTCGAGGGGGGCGTGGCTAGAAGACATGAGTTGAGGGGCCATGACCTTGAAGACCATATCTGTCCCTGGTCACTGTTTCTGCTTCTGCCCACCATGAGTCAGCACTTGTCCTCTGCCATGCCCTGCCTCTACGATAATGTTTCTGCCTTGGAGCTAGCCGGCTCTGGACTGAACCTCTGAAACCATGAGCCCAAATAAACCTTTCCTCCTTTGAGTTGTTCTTGTCAGGTACTTTGGTCATAGTGATAAAAAAAAAAAGCTAATACATTCTCCAAATGAACAACAAACAAGAACTCCAGAGCAAGCAAGACTTCCGATTGAAACACATTGTCCTCTAATGCCCCCTCTAGAAAAGTTGTCTTGATCATCTACTGCTATTTAGCAAGCCACTCCGGAACTTAGTGGCTTAAAACAACCATTTTATTTTGCTCATGACTTTTGGGTCAGGAATTTGGGAAAGGCTCAGCTGGATAGGCAGTCACTGACCAACGTGGCATCTGCTGGGGCTGGAGGATCCACTTTCAGATGGCTCCTTCGCTTGCACGTCTGGAGCCCTGCAAGGCTGGGATCTGTGAACAAGAGCACCTGTAGGGGTCCCCACTGGCATGGTGGCCTCAGGGAAGCTGGACTTCTTTCAAGGACCTTCAGAACTTTCAGTGAGAGTGGTCCCAGATACAAGGAGTAGAAGCTGCTGGTTTCTTAAAGCCTGGGCATGGAAACTGGCACACCATTTTGATATTTTCTGTTTGTCAGGATAGTCACAGAACACGCCCAGATTCAAAGAGAGGGTGCATACAGCACATCTCTTGATTGGAGGAAGGTCATAGAATTTGCAGCCGTCTTTAATCTGCTACCTAAGAGTGCTTCTATTTTTAAGTTAGCATGGGTTGAATGAGTGGATGAAGGCAAGGAATAAATGAGTGAATACATGGGCATTGAAAAGTAACACAATTTGCAGAAAGTCACTCAGAAGATCACCAGGAGAACCCAGGTTCACACTTGAGAATATTATTGCTCATGTGCAGTTCCAGAAACATTTACCTCCTGAAGGGAAGGGGCTTATCTTGGCAATAGGAATGGAAACTGGCTCTACACGGAATGACATAAAAGTTCTCAGATGGAACCGCAGAGCGATCACCCCTTTCCATTAACATCTGAAGTAGCTGTGCTCTCAGAGGGCAACTAGGAGGGAAGTGAATTAAAATATCGCACTTTCAGAGTCAACAACATTGGGTGGTAGATTATACATGCTAATATGCTAAATTTTAAAATCCTTATCTTTATTCCTCAGACAGGTGACCCGGAGTTATTAGCAGAGCTTATAATGTTAAGTATTAGTGACTGAGATTATGTGGCGTAACAGACCGACTACTCATTTCCTGAGAATTTAGTCATTTTCCTGACACGACGAGCTTGCCCTGACCTGACAATTCCTGGATCAAAATTGTCTTGGATTTGGATTCCTTTGCTCCATTTCAATGACCTGTTCTATAACAAGGGCCATCATATAATTTAACACATACCATTAAAATCTCATCAAATAAGAATGGAAAACTCCTAGGTCATCCATCTATCCATCCATCCATCCATCCATCCATCCACCCACTCTTCCAACAAGTATCTATTGAGCACCCTCCACACCTCTTACAATGAGTGGAGGTCCAATAGTGAGCAAGAGAAATGAGCATCAGTGCTCAAGAAATTCCCTGCAACACTGAACCTCAGGAAGAAAGTAGGTAGAGAAGACAGATTTACTGAGTGCTTCCTGTGCACCATGAATGGGTGCACACATGATCTTCACACACATGATCTCCTTACATCCTTATACCTGGGACTCAGGGAAGAATGCCTTCCTTTAATTAATTAATTAATTAATTAATTTATTTATTTTTTGCGGTACCAGAGATTGAACCCGGGGCATTCTACCTCTGCGCTACACCCCCGGCCCTATTTTTTTATACTTTATTTTGAAACCGGGTCTCACGAAGTTGTGGAGGGCCTCACTAGGTAGAGAGAGAGAGAGAAAGAGAGAGAGAGAGAGAGAGAGAGAGACAGAGAGAGAGAGACAGAGAGAGAGAGAGGGAGAGAGAGAGAGGGAGAGAGAGAGAGAGAGAGAGAGAGCTGAGGCTGGCCGCGAACCCAGATCCTCCGGTCTCCACCTCCCAAAGTACTGGGATTACAAGCGTGCGCCACCACACCCGGCTTAATGCCTTCCTTTTAGAGGGGAAGAAGCTGAGGCTCCAAGGGAGATGTGATTGCTGCAGCAGTATCAGAGCTAGGATGGGAACCTTGACCTGTCTGACTTGTGATAATGCCATGAGGTGACAAAGAGGATGGCAGTGGTTTTCTGATTTCACAAATATCTGTGCTCCATAACTGCTTCATGTATAGAGCTCAAAGTGACCCACTTTGGAAAGCTGGCATTTTGGGGTGTTCTATGAGGTCATATAAAGTGGAACAGAGCACCCTGTTTTGGGAACCAGGAGGATTGGTGTTCTCACCATGGTGCTGTGTGACCACTCAGTCCCTTTCTTTCTCTGATTCTGGTCTGGTTTAGGCAAGTATTGCAATCATGACATGTAATACTGGGACTGAGCAGACAGACTGGGGAGAAGGGGATGTTGTGAGGAGGAACAGATTTCTATTTTGGACCTTTGGTTCAGTTCTATTAGGCTCCAAGCTGTGATTGTCATGGAAGTGGGTCAGGAAGGCTGGATCCAGACATGGCAGCTGTTGGCCATGGTTAGGTGGAACCACAGAGTCCCAGCCAAGTATATTAGTCCCCTGTAGAGGGAGACTGGGTGCAAGGAGTGCTCACTGGGCAATGGGGTACTCAGCCGGACGGGACTTTGAATTGGTGCAGTCAACAAGTAGCTATTCGGTGGGAACTGTGTGTCTTCCATTTATTTCTGGGAGCAGAGAGGTGGAGTCTTTGCTTTCACGGGAGGAGGAAACATGAATATAACAATTACATGAAGAAACCAGCCTGATAAACTGTGACTTGGATGAAAACCAGAAGGGACTAAGAGTAGAGTGGGCATGGGGTTTTCTAGTTTGAGAATGAACAGGTAGAGAGTGTGTGTGTGTGTGTGTGTGTGTGTGTGTGTGTGTGTTCTGGTTGGGCTCAGGATTGGACCCATACGTTTCTCTCATCTCTGACCAATTCATCATGGCTTCATCCCATTTTCTCCTTTCCTTAGGCAGGTCTTACAATTCCATGAGATGTCTGGGTGTGGCCTTTCCTTGTTTCTTCTCTTTGCTATCTCAGCCCTTTTAATTTGATAATTTTCACCCTTTTTAAAACTGCCGGCTGTTTATCTCCTATTATTATCTCAATACTTCTTATCTCCACTTTCATTTCTTTGTTTCTGGATCTCCTGCCTGGATGCTGGCACTTCAACTTCTGCATCCATCTCGCTTAGCTTTTCTTTTACTTAATCGGTTCATTCGTTAATGAATTCTTCCTTCAGAGAGATTTCCTCAGTCTGCTTTTCCCATATATTAATTCATTCTTCACCCATTTATCCCAAATTCTCTGTTCACCATATAACTAATTCTATTTACCATATGCAATCTTTCTGCTTGGTCCTTTTGTTTTTTTTGGGGGGGGGTTTCTTGCTTCAGCTGCTAATATCTTCCTTTATCTTCTTTCCTATGTTGATAAGGTTAACGTTCAGGTCTTGTTCCTCTGGTCTAATATTTCTGCCTTGGATGGAATTTGTATTCCAGAATGCTGCTGATGTTGTTTTCTTTGGACATAGCTGAGCTGCTCAAATATCTAGTCATGTTTCCCTGTAAACGTATTTCCTCCCCAGGGATGTGGGGCTACTGACAGGTAACGTGTATGGGAGAGGCCGACTCCAGGAAGTGGTAAGCTACAGCATCATAAATCCCTAGCCTGTTATCCTTTGCCTCATCACACAGGTCCTCAGGTTGGAGCGTTACCCTTTGTCCCCCGTGAAAAGCAGCATTGGCTAAGACCCTTCTTAGACTGCAGCTTCCTAGTCCTGGGAGTGTGGAGGGGAAGGATGGTCACAGGACTGTCTGAAGTTAGTTAGCCCTCACCTGTTTTTCTTAGCCTGTCTCATTCACAGCACTGCTGTATCTCCATGGTTTTGCTCCCGAGGGTACCAGGGCTGTGGGTGTGAGTCCCTGCAGGTGTAGTAGAGGTGTTGTTTGTCCCAAGGCCATGTGGATGAGAAGGGAGAGTGGGACATCCCCTGTGCTGCTCCTCTTTTGCCTGCCCACAATCTATCCCGGCTGGCTCCTCGCTCCATGAAACCCTTCCCCAAGGGGTTTCTCACCCTCTTCTTGCTCCAGTGTCTTCCCTGTGAAGGTCTTTAAATTGTGGGAGAGGCCAGCATGTTGCTTGCTCAGCATTTCAGCTGGCTGTCCTTTCCACCTAGCTTTGTCTCCGGCCACCTAAACCTCTTGTCATTTCCCAAGCACACCTCGTCCTTTCCCACCCTTCCACTCTTGCCCACGCACTTAAGTCCTACCTGGCAAACACCTGCTCATGCTTTGCAGTTCAGCTTAGCCGTCTTGCCTCCCTCCATCAAGTCTCCGCTGACTTTCCAGGTAATAATCACAATAACTGACACATGTTGAGCTCCTGATCTTGGCCAGGTTCTGTGCTAAATACTTTCCATGCATTTCCAATCTAATTTCTCCCATAACCTTGTCACAGAGAAGTTAAGTGACTTGCAGAGGGTTACCCAGCAAGTCAATGCTGGAGCAGAGATTCAAACAGGCCTTGGATGCCAGAGCCAGTGTGCCTAAGGCAGTGTCTGCTGCGTCCTCTTTTAACAGGACTTTCCTCTCTATCCTATCAGTCCTCTAGATCATTACTTGTTCCCATCACTGTCTCTGGGGCTGGCTATTCTCTTTCCCTCTCTGTCTCCCCCTCTCCCTGTTCACAGTGCAGCCTAGTGCCTGGCTTGCAGAAGTTGAAGGAATGGATGAACTAGTTGCATACCCCATTCACGTAAGATACTTTTTGAGGATTAGCACTGAGCAGAGTGCTTTATGCATAGTAGGAACCAACCTACTGACCTACCCACCAACCAACCAACCAATCCTTGAAGTCTCCCACCTGCCCATCAACTAATCAACCCACCAACCTGACCAACCACCCACCAACCAAATGATCAAACAGTCAACTGACCAACAAAGTTGCTCACCTGCCCATCAATTAACCGACCCACCTACCTGCCCACCTACCTACCTATCCACCCACCCATTGACCTACCAACTGACCAACCAACCAACCAACCAACCAACCAACCAACCAACGAATGGACCAACTAACAAAGTTGCCCATCTGCCTACCAACTAATCAGCCCATCCACCTGCCCACCCACCCACCAACTTACCAACCAAACAACCAGCTGACCAACAAACTAACCAATGTAGTTGCCTACCTGCCCACAAACTAATCAACCCACCCTCCCATCCACTGACCTACCAACCAACAGACCAATGGGCCAGCGGATCAACCAGCTACATAACCTACTCCAGGAGGGGCTGGAGTAGGCAGGAGGACAACTCAGTCTTGCTATAGTTTGCTTGTAGCACTTGAGAATTAGTTAATTCACCAAACATTATTAAGCACCACTTAATAGTGAACAGTGGGCATCTTTTTGGCTTGGCTTTGCACATTTCTGCTAGAGAGCTTTACCTCTATTTTCTGATGCTTCTTTCTCTGGGGGCAAACAGGTGTCAGATACCCTGAGGGCTGACAGGCATCAGGTGCTCAACAGCTGCTGATCCAAGAGTCCGGCAGGATAGTTCTAAGAATGTAGATCTTTGATTCAGAAACAAGGGAAAAAAAGAACTCTGGATTCTCCAAGTTTATGAACAAAAGATAAACTATTCATGAGCAAATAGCAAAACTAAGTAAGCATAATACAAAATTAATAAGACATACCTTTTAGAGCAAAGTAAAGGAATTAATAATAAACTACTATTTACTGCGAGAATTCAACCCCCTCAAAACCTGCTTGGTGATCATATGATGTCAGTTGGATATTATTGTTTAGGAATTGACTGGTGGCTGAAGTTAGATTCTCTTTAGTTCATGCTGCCTTCATTTCTACTGATGTATTTTGAGACCCTCTTGGTTCAAGTTAGAGATATAGTCTTTACATAAAAAAATGGCCTGTCTCATTTAGGGCTAAACTTTTTTTTTGCCCCAAGTCATTTTTATTTATTTTTCATAGCCATGTTAACACTACATCCAATGAACCTACTGCTCTTAATTAAGTCCTTGGTGGACACTGTTGGCTGCCTGTCCTACTCTCTTTTTTTTTTTCTCGTTGATTGAATTTTGAGTTTGGTTGGTGCCAATGTGCCCAGCACCAGCTATAAATCAGACCTAGGAGGGTTTGACCCTGAGCTCTGAAGCCATTGAGCTGCTGAATAAATCAATCCAGGACCTAAATCCAGAATCCTTGACATGTGAGATGATTATGTAGCTTTATTGCTGCGTGATCACATATCTTTTTAAAAGCATCTTTATTATTTGTTGGCTTATTCTGTTCCTTGCAGCCGAATTCATGCCAACTGATACAGCCGACCCAGGGGGCCATGTGCATGGGAAACAGGCTCAGAGGGTGACTTCTTTCTGGCAAGTTGATCATGGTGCCATACATATTTCCTGGGTTTTATAGTTGTGTTTCTCCCACGGGTGTGGAAAAGAGAAAATCTTCAGACTTCCACTTCCAGGCAAGAGGTGGCACTGTCCTCTTTGAAGATCTTGGCATCTGAGTGAAGTTCAAGGAATTGTGATGGTAAATTGTATGTGTCAACTTGACTAGGCCTCAGGGTGCCAAGATATTTGGTCAAACATTACACTAATGTTTCTGTGAGGGTGTTATTGGATGAGATTAACATGCAGACGATGGACTGAGTAGAGTAGATTGTCCTCCCTGCTGTGGGTGAGCCTTATCCAACCAGTAGAAGGCCCAGATAGAACAGAAGGCTGTCCTCTCCCCTCTTAGGGAGAAATAACTCCATCCTTACTGCCTCTGGGCTGGGATATAATTTTTTTTTTTTTTTTGCTTCCAGACTCAAACAGAAACATCAGCAAGCAAACCCTGGCTCTTGAGCTTGTAGCCTTTGGTTTGGAACTACACAGCTGGCTCTCCTGGGTCCCCATCTTGCTAACTGCAGATCTTGGGTCTTGTCAACCTCCATGATTCCCCAAGCCAATTCCATATAAGAAACCTTTTTTTTGGTACCGGAGGTTGAACTCAAAAGCATTCTACTTCTGAATTACAACCCACCCTATTTTATTTGTTAGTTTGAAACAAGGTCTCTCTAAGTTGCTGAAGGACCTCGCTAAATTGCTGAGGTTGGTCTCAAACCTGGGATTCTCCTGTCTCAGCCTCCCAAATACTGGGATTATAGGCATGTGCCACCATGCCCAACTAAGAAACCTCTGTCTATACATTTTCCATTACATTCTAATGGTTCTGTTTCTCTGTAGAATTTTGATTCATAAAGGAATCATCCCACACTGAAGCCAGCAGGGCTTTTCTCTGAACACAGGGAGGGAAGCACCTCCTGTGTGGGCAATCTATGCCAGGCACAGGCTAGGTGCTTCTCATGCAGTCATCTCACAGCCTCGAGGGGGTGGTCCTACTACTGCCGCTCATCAACAGAGGAAACTGAGGCTCAGAAAAGTGGAGCCTCCAAGCCAATCAGGTGGTGAAGGCAGAGCTGGGATATGTGGGTTTTCTGTTATATCAAAATGTCAGGGCCATGCTGCAAAAATTTGTGGGAGAGCACATATTTTGCATGTTTCCCCATTGATCCTTAAGGACACTATCTGCTCTCCTCTTTGGCCCTGAGACCCAAGTCACCATCCAGCTCTGGGTTCCCCATTGTTCTTCTCTTCCACTTGAAAAGCAGAGTAATTTGCAAAGGTATTTCCTCAGCAAAACCAGGTGACATTTGCAACATTTCCAGCCAAGTATAGATAATTCCTTTTTAGCTGCATGTGAGATTCTCCTCCTGCCTCTACAACTTTTTCTCATTCTTTTTCTTCTCCTTCTTCTTTTTTTTTGTTTTAGTCTCAACCTCCCCCATCTTATTCCTTCCACCCATGAAAGCAATTTTAACTTCATGAAACTAATTAAAGTTTTATGTGCCTATGTTCCTTTACTGGTCGATTGTAGATCCCTGAGATTGAAATGGAACTGGGCCAAGAGGAAAAAGTCTCCAGTACTTTCTTGCAAGTGCCAGACCATGTACATTTGCGAGGTCACCCAAGATGTCAGCCTTCTTTTGGACTGGGGACCACAGGACTTATTAAGGGAGCCCAAGTACCTCAGGGCCAAGACTGTGCGATGGGGGTTAGGCAGATGCCAGCAGGTACATGGAGAATGTTGAATTTGTCTATGAATAAATGGACACATGAATGAGGGGGAAATTATGATCATTCGTAGTACCTTTAAAAATTCTATTTATTAAAAATATCAGTTGTGAGTGTTTGCTGTGTGCCAGGGATGGTGGAAGAGACTTTACAGACATGATCTCACTTCATCACTCCTAGGGAACTTTAAGATGAGTACTATTCCCCTGTGGTTACAGATAATGAAATCGAGACCCAGGAGACTTAAGTACTTACCTGCTCATACTCAACAAAATAACGGGAGTACCTGGGATTCAAAAGACAGAGGTTAGCCGGGCGTGGTGGCACCCACCCATAATCCCAGTACTTGGGAAGCTGAGATAAGAGGATCACAGGTTTGAGGCCAGCCTCAGCAACTTGCTTAACAAGACCCTCAGAAACTTAGGGAGACCCTGTTTCAAAATAAAAAAAATAAAAAGGGCTGGGGTATAGCTTGGCGGTAGAACATCCCTGGGTTCCATCCCCTGTAGCAAGAAAGAAAGAGAAAGAAAGTATTTGACTCCAATGCTAAGTACATTGTGCTGTTTGTTCTTGATTCCTCTTCCCCTTCCTGCCCTGTGGAAAGAATATCTCCCCCACACCAGTAACTCTGGGCTTGGCTAAGTGCCTATCTTTGGTCAATGGTGAGTGGATTTCAGGTATACAGCATTTGAGCAGAAGCTTTAAAGACTAGTTTGGCTCTGCCTCTCCTGAGTTCCTTTTCTCTGCACGTCCCTGTCGAGTGCTGCTCGATCACCCTGGGTCCCAGAATGAGAAAACACATGGAGGAAAATTGAGCAGTACTGAACAGACAGACACATAGGATTGTCCCAAGGTAAGCAAGTGGCCCTTTGGTAATGTGAACAAGATACAAATATTCATACTATAAAGCGTTGAGATCTGGGGATTGCTTGTTACTGCAGCAAATACTGACTAATACAGTCTTTATATCATGGAGATGATTCTGCACTGCCTCCTGGGAGAAATGGAATGTAAACTCACATTGGAAAGAATTTCATTAGGCTGAGAAATAGGAAAAGTGCATTCCAGGAGGCAGAAGCTGATTGAACAAAGACACAAAAGTGGGAAGGTACATTACATATATGGGGTCAATGAGAAAACAGCTGAAGAGATGCACCATAGTAGGAAACAGGGGAAGAGAGTTGAAAAATCAGACCCTCGAGGGGCATTGAACAACCTGCTAGGGATAATAGAAATTCTCTCGAAGGTGTTGGAAGAGGAGCCTTTGAAGGTTTATAAAAAAGGAACATGGCGCTTTCAGAAAACTGCTCATGTTTTCCTGCCATGTGTGTAAAAACCTTGCTGGTCACGTTTCCCCTGTTCTAATTCCTAGCTTATCCTGTAAACCTGTTACTCTAGCTACAATGTTTGCCAGCAGCCAGAAAGTTGATTTCTTTCCACCTTTATCTGGTGTCTATCAGGATGGGTGACTCTGTTCGGCTCACAGGAAGAAAAATGAAGCTGCCTCAGGAATAATAATAGTGATTTTTACAAAAAGTTTCCAAATCCTATTTATATGTGTGGAGCAGGGCAAGGTCTGAGGTAGAGGATAGAGAAGAGCTCAATATGCCTTAGCAGCTAGTATGTGTCATAGGTGGGATTCAAGTGTGTAATATGTAGCGTCACAGAGGATCCTGCACTGATAGACTTGATTTAATGCTCTGTGACCCCATCTTAAAATTCCAGAAAGTTTTTGAACAAAAGACCCTGCATTTTCATTTTGTTGGGTCCTGATAATTATCTAGCCAGTTCTGAAATGCTAGGCCTTGTAGTACTAGGCACTGTACATTTAATTCTACCAATCTTGTGTGGTAGGCTTTATCATTCTAACCTTATTGCTGTAGAAATCAAAGCTCAGAGAGCTTTGGTGGCTTGCCCAAGGTCGCACAGCTGGCATGTGATTACATGGTCTCCAAAGCCTCATCCTCCTTCACCTCATGTCTTCACAGAACGTTTTTGGGTTTAAAGCACCCCTCTTTCCACTGGGAAAGAAGCTTGAGCTTCCCACCAGTCTTATGAGGTCAAAGTCATTGTTCCCATTGTAAGCTGAAGCACACAGAAGAAAAGTGACTATCCTATGGGAAATGACAGTAGAATGAGATTGGAGCAAGGTCTTTCAGTCCAGGGCTCCCTGAAACCTGGTTCAATAGGGCCTGTGTCTTGAAGATCAGCTCCACGGAGACACGTGAGATCCAGGACTATCAAGAGTCTCCCAGCCTCTCGCCGGATGTGGTGGTGCACACCTGTAATCCTAGTGCTTGGGAGGCCGAGACAGGAAAATCACAGGTCTGAGGACAGCCTTAACAACATAATGAGACTCTCAGCAACATAACAAGACACTGTTTCAAAACAAAACAAAAAATAAAAAGGGCTGGGGTGTAGCTTAGAGGTAGAATGCCCCTGGGTTCAATCCCTAGTAAACACACACACACACACACACACACACACACACACACACACACACGTCTCTAGCCTCTCATTCTACCTCTCATTTCTCAGAGGCTCATATTACTTGCAGACCATGCTCTGCATTAATTGATGATCTGGGCGATGGAAATTCTGTGACACTACTTGTTTCAAATCCTTCCTTTTATAGATGGTGGAACCAGAGGCAGAGAGAAGGGGAATAACTGGCTAAAAATCACATGCAAGTTGATGGCAGGTCTTAGTACCGGGTACTGTGCTAGGTGTTGGGGATACAGAAGTGAATGGGACAGACAGCCTCGCTCACAGGGACCTCCCATCTACTGTGGGAGATGGATGGACAAGAGACCTCCCCCAGGCAGACCCTCATGGGGCATGGCTGCAGGCAGGCCAAGCACCCTTCAGTAGGAAAGTCTTAGAAACTTCTAGCTGGGAGAGGTCTGAACTGTTCTCTTAGAGCTGATGCTGGCTTTCAAACCAATTTGCATAAGATAGGTCCTATCCTGTTAGAACAGCAAATTAATAGCTCATTTTATGGATTGAGCAATCAACACCTACAGCCCATTAAATTTAACAGCGAACTCGGCTGATGATCAGGCATTCAACTTGGTCCCACCATCAACCCAGGCGCTTCCGTTTCCTTCCTCCTGACCTTTTTATTTCCTTTCCTCTCCCTTCTCATGAACCCTCCTCCTAGACCCTCATTTTCTCATTAGTAAACACGATGTTAATTTAACTCCCTGGGATCTCTTCCATGCTGGGGCTAGAAGGTCTTCCTAGTCCCCCAAGTGGGTTCTGTCATTGCAACGTGCCCCAAACTCCAGACATCAGCACACAAGCTCATTCTGGGGCCCTTGGCTAGGCCATGGGAATGAGCAATCAATATTTTATAAAGGCGTTAAGGTGGTGATAAAAGATGCATGAAGTAGTGTGCAGGGAGGAGCTCGCTGACAAAGGAGTGGGTGACATTATAGCTAACCTTGGTGGCTACGGCTAACGTGGATGGAATTCGCTAAGGAAGTCTCCATTCTGAAACTCCCAGGAAGATGGGAGGAAGAGTTCTCATAAGGACCTTGTCAGATTTTTTAGACCCTCCAACTCCAACTTTATCTTCCTTAAGAGACTTCTAATGGCTTCAATGTGTGGGCTATATGAATAAGTGGTGAGATCCTAGACGAGATGGTTCACTAGACCCCCATTAGCTGTCGTTTTCCATGCATTTTGTATGTCTCTCTGGGTGGGAGCGTTTGCATTACAATTGTGCCTTACTGGAAGGGCGGGGAGGAACCTGGAGATTCTAAGTCAGTAAGAAGGTGTGGGACAGGTTGGATTATTGGTCCCAATCACTCCACTGTCATAGGATAACATAGTTCCCCTTTTTGTCGATGTCTTGGTTCTGGCAGAGCGTACGTTGGGTTCGTCCACATGAGTTGCTTTGGCCAGTGGAATGATGATGAATCAGAATTGATCGGAGGCCTTCAATGTGCTTGTGTAGTTTGGTTTGGGCTCTTGTCCTTCCGCCATTTTCCATGAGAAGAACATGCTGCTTAGGAGACTGAGAGACATGAGTGGCCTTGGGTTAATCCTGGGGCCTGAAGACACTCCCAGGCGAGCTCGGTCAAAGTGCAGGCTGAAGCAGAACCACTCTGCTAAGTCCAGCCACATCCAGCCTTGATCAGCGAAACCACAGTGACCTGCAGACCCACGAGTACGAGGATAAACATGTACCACGATGCAGCCTTCGCTTCCTCCTATGTGGTGGAATGGAGTGTGGCCTGAAGTCTCCGATTGGTTCTTCCAGGCTCCTTCGGCCTATCTGCCTCATGCACTGCTATCTAAAAGTAGAACGTAGATTCATCCACCTGTGTAGCTTGGAGCTGTCTGTCCTGCCCGATCTGTGCTCAGCATCCTGAGTCCTGATGGTTGTTCATCTTGGGACCTATTTCATGACTTACCCGTTCACTTTTCTTCCCAGAACCGAATCGTGACACCGCTTCTCTGTCTGTGCTTTACACTTCCCTCTTCACCTCTGATGAAGGCTCTGGGGCCTTCCTGGCACATGTCCCATGGTGAGGCTGAGGCTCCAAGCGGCCTTCCCTCTTCAGTGAGGCCAGCTGCACACTCAGTGCCCCGACAGAAACCTCAGTGTTCATGCATGTGTGTAGCTATGAGCACCTATTGTGTGCTAGATCCTGTGCTGGGAGTTCACAGAGAGGACATAGCCCCACTGCCAAGAAGATCACACTCTAAAGAGGAGACAGTTATCCCTCCTCCCCCCATCTTTGCACATTCAAGTAGCCACCAAGTTCCGCTGTGTCTCCATCCCCACCCCTCAATACTATGAGGTCATCATTTCTAGCATGAATCACTGGAGAAGCTTCTTAACCTCCCCTCACCCCAAGTCCACCCCCTTCCCCACCAACCCCCTCTCCCCCCGGTGACCAACCTGATCTTTCTAAACAAAGTCTGACTGTGTCACCATCCTGATTAAAATCTCTTAAGGGCTTCTTTCCACCTGCTGGATGGAGCTCATCTGCTCACTGGTATCCAAGACCCTTCATGACTGGGTTCCTGTTGACCTCGCTGGACTCGCTTCCTCGGCCCTGTCCCTCTCACCATTAGTCCTCCGTACTCTCCATGAGCGGCTCCCCACATTGACCATGGACTTTATGGTCTGCCCTTTAGTGTATGCCCTTCCTTTTATTAGTAACATCCTTCCTCTGTTCTCTGCCTGTCAAAAACATCTTTGTGCTGCAAGATCCAGCTCAGATGTCCCCTCCTTGAGGAAGCCTTCCAAAAGCCCCCTTGGTTCGCAAGTCCCCTCTCCTCTCATACATCTTTTTCCCCCACTGGTGCATTGTAATCATACATCTTGATGGGTTTCAGGGTGGTAGAAGTATACATGCACACATCGGTCAATTAGCCCTCCCCCAATTCCCACCCCCATTCCCTCCCCCTTCCCTCCTTCTCATGCTCAGCATAGCAGTTATCATACATCTTGTGTGTCTTTCACTAGTGCAGTATTTATCATACTATAACATTTTAAAATATGATTTTCCTTTTCCTACTTAACCAGATTGATTCTAAAGAGATTCCATTAAGAGGCAAGCCTTCGTTGGGCCAAGCACCCGTGTATATTTGTATATAAGTTAAGTCATTGTGCCCAAATGGAGGGAGAATGGTTTGAAGACCTAGGAGTAGGATTGGGGGGTGGAGGGATCTTAGGGTGAGGGCCATGGAGAGAGGATCCAGCGAGGGAGGGAAAGCCCTTTGTCTCCCCTCCACCAGAAAGGCAACTGAGGAGGGATACAAGGATAATGGGGATGCCTGAGATGGGAATTGAAAGCCGGTGACTGTAGGATGTGCACTGTGTCTTCCCATCTTTCATTCCAAATCTTCAGGAGAGTCTACACTACTCACTTATGCTGTGAGCATGCTGAGGAGTTGATGAAACCCGGGTTCTGCTTTTGAGTGGATTTGAGTAAAAATAATGAGAGCAGCCTCAGCTCCAGGCATGGGGCAGAAGGCCGAGGAAGTGGCACATCTCTGGGAATGAGAAGCAGCCATGAGAAGAGCTTTGCACTCTTGGAATGAGGAGCCCATTCCCACCTGCCTCTCTCCGTGACATCCCCATGGTCCACAGCACCCCACGCATCCCACCAACTTTCTAACCACAGCTGCTTACCTTGACTGCCTTCATGGGAAGTCTCAGCCAGGATTCAGGCTCACATTTGCCCCCAGATCCTTGGGGGCCCCATGTCAGTTGTTCCCTGGGAAACTCAAGCAAGGCTCCTCTTAGTCCCTGGCACTGGAGACCAGGATATCACAGCTGGTAACCACCAGCCTGGATGGAAGATGCGGCTCCTTTCTTAACCTCCCCTCCCCTCTCTATGAGCAGCTCTCTATTGGTGATTCTTCTCCCACAGAGAGGGCAGGACACCCCATAGCTCTCTCTACTCCTACAAACCCCTTCTAAAGAATTATTCTCATTGTGGTCTTCTGGGGCAGACTGGCTTTTCCAAAGATGTCTGCAACACCACCTCTGGTCCCCAATGTTATCTAGATTCTAGAATCTTGCCACTCTTCCCTCAAGAGGCAGAGTCTCTGCTAGACCCTGGGAAGGTTTGTGATGGGCTTATAATCAGCAGAATGCTGCAAAAATGAGGCCTGTGCAACTTCCTCTTGGCTGTGGGACACCTGAGTTGGGACCCTGAGCCTCTGTGTAAGCAGGTTGGCAGCCTGGTGGCTGTAATTGCAATGGTGGGAGAAGTGCACACAGAGAATCCTGAGGATTAGAGGAGTAAGTACTGTCCAGGGGGCCCCAGGCTGCTCCAGCTCCAGCCATGAACCAATTATCATATGGGACTCCAAGCCAGAATTGCCCAATTGAGCCCTTTCTGGATTCCTGATCCATAAAAACCATGAGGATGATAAGTCACACATTTAAAAGCGATGTATAACAAGAGAGTAATAATTGGAACAGCTTTGAGTTAGAAGTGGTACAGGAGGAAGCGCATGAAGGGGTTAGTGCTGAGACCCTCTGGTTCTTTCCTAAGTCCTATGTAGGGATGACCCACATCTCTGTAGAATGAGTAGAAGGAGAGGATCCTGTCCTTCCTTCTTCTTCTTCTTCTTTTTTTGCGACTGAGGATTGAACCCAGGGGCATTCTCCCTTTGAGCTACACCCCAGCACTTTTAATTTTTATTTTATTTTAAAACAGGGTCTCACTAAATTGTTGAGGCTGGCCATTGACCTGTGATCCTCCTGTCTCAGTCTCCCAAGTACTGGGATTATAGGTGTGCGCCACTACACTTGGCTTCCTGGTCCTTGACTTTGAAGCCCTAGCTGGAGTTTTCTAGATGATAGTCCTTCCTTTAAGATGGTGCCCCTAAAAAACTAGAGGAAGGAGTGCTCCATCCAGCCCATGACTCCTGGTTACTAGTCCAAGAGAAGAACAGACTTTGGAATAACTTTTACAGTAATTTGGTAAACCTGTTGATTCTAATGATAAACATTTTGGGTTATCATTTTGTACTCTATTTTCAGTCCATTTTTCTAGTAGCTTATTTTTATTGTATTTTACAAACATACTGGTCTGGAATAAGATGGGGATTAAAAAGAAAAAGAAAAAGAAAAAAAAAGAACACAAACAAACCTAAGTTCCTATGTAGCGGGCAGCCTTTAGTGTAATGGCGTATGGTCCTCATCCTCTGTGTTGTCTGACCGCCCTTTAAATGATCTGCCCTTCCTGGATTCTGTGTGTCTCTTGAGTAAAAGCATGCATTTTAATATCTGTGTGTCCAGAACCTATTACATAGTAGGTGCTTCATGAGCACTTTATTTTAAGCTCAGAAGACAAACTGTGACTTGAACAAAGGTAGATTCAATTATGATATGTAAAATTGGATTATTCAAGTAACATATGGTTTTGCTAATAGAAGTCTGTTTCAGTAATCAGTGACTATAATTTGGTTCTGTTTATTTAGTTTTTTTAAATTAAATAATGCAAATAGACCTGGTACAAAAAATTTCAACCAGGACGTACGTAAAACTGTAAAGTGGAAACTTAAAGTTCTCTTCTTCATTTCATTCTTCATCTCCGGGTGTTTCATAAGATATGTGCTGTGTTAGTCAGCTTTCCATTGCTGTGACAAAATACCCGAGGTAAACAACTTACAGGGAGGAAAGGTTTGTTTGGGCTCACAGTTTTAGCAGTTTCAGTTTGTGGTTGGTTGGCTCTGTTGATTGAGGCCTGCGGTGAGGCAGGGTATCATGGTGGAGGCACCCATGGAGGAAGGTACTCACCTCATGGCAGATCAGAGTCAAAGAGAGAGACAGGAAGGGGCCAGGGTCTCAATACCCTGTTCAAGAGTATGACCCCAATCATTTAACTTCCTCCTACTAGCCCCTGCCTCTTAAATGTTCCCATAGTGCCAAGCCGAAGATCAAGCCTTCAACAGATGAGCATTGGGGAACATTCCAGATGCTGAAGATTGAACCCAGAAGTGTTCTACCTCTGAGCTCTACCCCCAGCCCTATTTTTTATTTTGAAACAGGGTCTCCCTAAGTTGCTAAGGCTATCCTCAAACCTGTGATCCTCCTGTCTCAGTCTCCCAAATACTGGGACTACAGGTATGTGCCACCACATCTGGCTAGCATCATCTTTTAAAAAAATACAAATGGGTGCATACATAAACACACAGAGAGTCAGCCTATACATAATATACACGTTATTTTTCCCCATCTAATATTACATTTTAGAGACCGTCAGATATTAGTCATAGAGTTATGCTATTCTTTTCAATGACTGTGTGGTGTTTCATTTTATGGATGGCTTATAATTTGTATAATTAGTCACCAATGAAAGGACTTTTCTGCTGTTTTCAGGCATTTGTTATTATAAACAATGCTGCAATAAAAATATTTGTTCATGGATACATGTACAAAAAGTATTCGTTGCCTAAATTTCTAGAGATGGGTCAGGAATTAAATACTTTCATATATATCATATTTTATTTGGTCTGTTTCCTTTCCAAACCTCTCCTTTCCCTCCCTTCCACCCTCCCCTTCACCCTCCCCAGTCCTCTTCCACTCCTCTACAGGTCTCTCTCCTCATTTCCATGAAGTCCTCCCCCCCCATTTTCTCTTTAGTTTCCACATAGAAGAAAAAACACGTGGCCTTGATTTTCTAAGTCTGGTTTATCTCACTTAGAATGATGCTCTCCAGTTCCATCCATTTTCCTGCAAATGACATAATTCTTTTTTTTTTGGGGGGGGTCTTCGGGATGGAACCCAGGAGTATTCTACCTCTGAGCTATACCCCCAGTCCTATTTTTTATTCTTTATTTTGAAACAGGGTCTCACTAAGTTGTGGAGGGCCTCACTAAGTAGCTGAGGCTGGCCACGAACCTGGATCCTCTGGTCTCAGCCTCCCAAGTACTGGGATTACAAGCGTGCGCCACCACACCTGGACATAATTTCATTCTTTACGGCTGAGTAAAACTCCATTGTGTGTACATACCACACTTTCTTTACCCATTTACCAGTTGATGGATATATCACTATGAATCCCACTATCACGCACAGGGAGGGAGGAGGCGGAGGTGGGAGGTGTGGGGAGGGAAAGGGACCAAGTGATTCATATAGGAATGTATCACTGTGAACGTCACGATGATATACAATTACAATGCACCAATGAAAATTTAGTAAAAAGGAACTAAACGCTCTCATAATCACTGTTTTTAATTCTGAAGCATTAAAATACTAAAGAATAAGGAAATAACTGTTAAATATGCATTTCCAAAAGTTAATATTTGTGTATGTATATATATATTTCTATTTCCATATTTGTTTCAAATCTCTCTCTTTGAAGGAAATAAAATTTCCCAGCTACCTTTTCCTATCCCTTGCCAGAGGTTCCCACTCGCCTGTGAACATCATTCCCATACATATTTTCACATATATTTGTTATTACATATACAAATTTCCATTAGCAACATATAATGTAGAATTATAGGCCTAATTTTTATTTATTTATTTATTTATTTTTGCGGTACCGGGGATTGAACCCAGGGGCGTTCTACCTCCGCACTACACCCC
>PVJS01008457.1:0-53080 GCA_004027185.1 Glis glis
TTTTTTTTACCTCCACGCTACGCCCCCGGCCCTATTTTTTATACTTTATTTTGAAACCGGGTCTAAGGAGAGACAGAGAGAGAGAGAGAGAGAGAGAAAGCTGAGGCTGGCCGCGAACCCGGATCCTCCGGTCTCCGCCTCCCAAAGTACTGGGATTACAAGCGTGCGCCACCACGCCCGGCTTTAAAAATCTTAATTTTAAAAATAAAATATAGAGAAGAAAATAAATGTTGCATACTAAAACTTGCCTGAAATACCAAGATATAATCGTGTAAGTTTTTTATGATATAAAAGTACTTGTATCTCTGAGACTCAGGTAAAGAATAAAACAGAAAAAGAAAAGACTTTAATATATGCCCTGTAGCCCTCAGGTTCCCAGGAGTTTCTATTCTGTTTCTTTTTTTCCTTTTAGGAATATCATGTAATTGCTGTTCTGAGCCACTAAAGCACACTGCACTCATGTTTAAATATGTCACTGAGTTCTGAGTCTTGCAGGGTTAATTATGGAGAAATATATAGTACTTAAGAGAAAAGTAAAAACAAATTACCCACCTGAAATATCCTTTCAGTTTTATGACTCCCAGTATACAGAAATATCTGGTTCCTAGTTTTTAATGCCATCTATGATGTCAAGATTTAGAGTACCGTACACTCAAAGTGACACTTATATTAAAGCAAGCTGCCAAGACCACAGGATCTAGAAAACTGTTTCAGTATGAGGAATGCTTTATGAAAACAATGCCAAAACCTGTGCATTGGTGGAGTGAGTGCCTTACACAGTGAGAGGGACAGTAGTTTACAGTTGGGTCATCATTTAATCACATTCTATTTATATTAGGTTTTGTGATTGCAACCTTTGGAAATATAAGCTATATTATAGGGAGGCGTGTATATGCAGACTATTTTATGAAGAGCCTAGGTTAAGGAATGATCACAAGTTCCTGATGAATGGTTCTGGGAGGAAAAACCACCCTGAAATCTCATTGAAGGGCTTCTTCTATGAAAGGAATTCTGAAGGTGACCCAACTCTGCTAGCTAGACAGGTTCTCACAAATCTCCACAAAGACAAGTAACCATCACAAGACTGTGTTTCTGTGTTTCTGAGAAGTGAAAGTGTGCATTTTAGAGTAGTTTTACTATCTAATTATTTTTAAACCAAGGAAATGGTGAATGAGATTCACGTCTTTCTAAAATTTCTAAATATTTTGCCTTACATTACAAAAGAAGCTTTTTTTAGTGTTCTGTAAGAAAACCTGAGTTTCTTGAAAATATTTCTCTATTCTTTTTAAGGGAACATATTGAAGGGGAAAGAAAATCCTGATTCTGTTTCTTCCTTCAGGGAAGGTATTTGCACCTTCACCTTCAGTAACTCTCCCCTTTAGGCTGTACGAAGGAGCAGCTGTGCGGCTTGAGAATTTTTTTTGGGGGGGGATGTATGGCATTTTCATTCGATCTTTTCCAGGTCCCATTGAGGATTAACTAGTGACAACATGAGTCAGAACTTCTTGGATTGATTATAAAAGACTGTCAAATTTCAGCAGGATAATACCAATGGGAAATAGAAAAAGATACTTTATCTTTTCTGAATAGGCCCATACATTTAAGAGGAATTTTACCTTGTCCTTATTTTCAATTCCCCCAGTTTCACAACTGTCAAAATTACCTGTCATCAGTTTGCCTTTATGCTAGGTAGTGTTAAGGTTCTAATTAGAGGTGACTAGTGCCAGTCATTTTTTCATTCCAATGGTCAAGCAACTTGCCAATTTCAAGAATTTAAGTAATATTTCTGAGTTAATTAAATTATGAAATACTGTTTCTATCTAGAATATGTTTCTGTCTGTATTTACCACAGTTATTTCTAAAAGATTCATGGATAATATTCCATTACTACATTAGTCATATACTATTTACTCATTTATCCATTCATTTGTTAATTATTCATTTATTTAATCCTCAATAAGCTGCATTCTGGGACTGATGCTGGGAATCAAAGTTTCGAAAATACTAGAGATACAGCTCTTGCTTTTGTAGAGGTTATTACTGATTGTTTCAAAACAAATATTCAAACGTTTTAAGAATAAAAATAGAAACATATTTTATTTTCTGGCATACATCATAGATTCATTTTATAATATTATGCATAGAAACATTTTCATGATGTGATCTCTGATATATTTTATACACTCATTGCCTATCACACAGGCTCATATTTGATGTTTTTGCATATTAGGTGTAGATTTAGCTTTTCAAAAAGCCTCAGGCTCTACTCTCATTTTGTATAGTGTTTTCTCTTTACTAAAGAATTCTCTTCATAATATTCACTTTTGATGTGGTCAATAAATTAAACAAGGGCAACATTTAAATCTATTAAAGGTGACAGTTGAGATTTTTTTCTTCTATTTCTCATATCATACTCAGAATAAAACTTTGGGAATAGTTTTACTCTTTATATTTTAGGAGATAGGAAAAAGGAGTTAATATAATTAATGCAAAGATATTCACATAAAAGTTGGGTTTAGAAATTTCTCCTTTTATCTTGCTGTGAAAGGTGGGTTACTATTTTAAACTCTAGATCATAGGTCTGTGTACGTTGGTGGTTGCTCTTTTTTTCTTTTGTCTGTGATTTTCATCTTTAGTTAAATGCAAGCATTTGAGAACCTTGTTTTCATACTTGAAATAACTAGTATGGGAATTTCCCTCCTATCATAAACTCCTAGAAAATTGGACAAAATGTCAAACAGGCAGTTTCAGACATTGAACCACAGGCAGCAGAGGATTAGGGCCCAAAGGGAAGGAAAGCAAATGATCAAATCCTCGAATTCCCTGTGGCTCACATCTTAGGTTATCTCCCACACAGCAATGCAAGTAGGAAACACACTCAGAGTGTAGATTATTGCTGACTTGAGGAGTTAGAAATTATAATGAAGAGGCTAGGAACTGTGGACAGGAGTAGAAGAGTACAGAGGAGGGAACTACATAGAGAAAGAGCTCTAGAATTCTACCCAGGGCACATTTGACGATCTTGTTTGAATACAAAAGTGCTCATGCATGTTTCAGTTGGCATTCTCACTGTTTTCATCTACACACCTGACACACAACACTTAGAGGAAGAAAGGTTTATTTGCTTATGGATCTGGAAATTTCAGTTCATATATATAGTCTATTTATGCCAACTGCCAAGCAGAAGCCAGGGCTATAGGCCCTTAGGGCATGATGGCAGGAAGCAGAGAAAGCAAGAGGAGGGAGTGAGGGACAATATAGGCCCCAAAGTCACATCTCCAGGGACCCACCTCTGAGCATGGCTGCCGCCAGAGCATGAGGCCCAAGGGACATTTTACTTTAAAACTATAACAATGCATATAATTAAATGACATGAGGCTAGAGAAAGGTGTCAGGAAAAGTATAAAATAAATGTTTCCAGAGATCACACAGAGTTGGACTAGTCCTCATTGGACCTGGAAATTTGGTAGTGACCCAGAGCATATCTTAGTAGTAGCATTAACAAAATCCTACAACAAAATCTTAGAATGATTTTAGACACACACTTGCAAAGCTTAGAGACAAGCTTTAACAAGATGGAATATGTTTAGAAAAGTCAAAATTTCTGATAAAACAACATCAACAGTCTTTAAATGATCACAAAACAAAGTCTAGTTACACTCAACAATGTAAAATCTACACCATTCAGCCACTCTAAGAGAATAATGCAATCAGGTAGAAATTGGAAAATTTGACTGACAGTCAGATGAAATATCACTTAATAGAAACAGACTCAGAAATGACAGGTATAATAGACTGTAGTGAAGATTTAAAAGACCTTTTTATAAATATTACAAACAAGCTTAAAATTTAAAGGAAAATACAAACAATATATGGAGACAAACAGAAGACATAAACAATAACCAAAGAAAATACTTAGCAGAAAATAATAGTATCTGAAAAAGTTGTTGAATAAGCTTAAAGACAGATTTTTATGTTGTAGAAAAATATTAGTGAACTTAAAGACATAGTAACAGAAAATATCTACATGAAACTACAAAAAGCAAAAAGCCTGTAAAAGAAAAAATGGTCAGAGCTTTGGTGACCTATGGAATAATACAAAGAGGGTAAATATACATGCAATTAGTTTAAGAGAGCTTAGGTAGGTTGAAAACTTATTTAAGAAACATGTTCAAAAGGTTCCCAAATTTGATAAAATTATAAGAATTAAAAAATTCCCAAACAGGAAAAAATATAAAACCATATAGAACATAAAATTTTAATTGTTGGAAACTATTAATAAGGAAATAAATCTTAAATTCAGATTACACCCAGGAGAACAATCATAAAATGACTCGTTTTCTTGTCAGAATCAATGAAACCAGAAGAATAGGTAATAAATGAAAAGTCTTAATGAAAAAAATAATTCGAATTTTTTAGCATAAACATCATCAAGAATTAAATATTTGATTTGAAGAGAAGCATATAGTGACCAGTACTGTAATACATTGATGGTGGAGATGTAAAACAGTGTAGTCACTCACCAAGAACTGTGAATAGTCAGATTTCATCATAATTGAAAGCTCACAGTTTTATTTTTGTATTGTTTACTGGATGCTAACAGAAAACACAAGAATTCTGGTTCATGTATAAATGTTTTTATTTTTCAGGGCCCAGCAAATAGCATAAGCTACCATGGCTACATCATTTCCCCTGCCCTCAAATCTCATGAAAGCAATGAATAATGGTAGAGAGAGGTGAGCCTGTGAGTTCCATCACAGCCAAGTGACCATAGTCTTAGGGAACTCTATACTTCCATGAGCACTAAGCCTGTCTGATCTCTGTACCCGAAGAAGATATTATTTTCATATTGAATAGAAAAAATATGAAGATAGACATTATTCTTATGTTCCAACGATGTACATCACATATATATATATACACATATGTATGTGTATATATGTACACCACATATACATATATATTTATGTATGCAGAGAAAGCAAGGAGAGGGAGTGAGGGACATATATAGCCCCAAGGCCACACCCCCAGGGACCCAACTCCAGCCACTTCTTTGGAGGCCACACCTACAGGAACTTACTTGTGAGCATGACATATATATATATGTGTGTGTGTGCGTGATATATATATATATATATGTGTATATAATCACTGTCTCTATATATAGACAGTTTGCAATAAAGGGTATCACTGCCTATACTGGAAAGAAGCACAGAAATATGAGAAACACATGGAGAATTATCTTGAACACTACTTTGGAAAATAGTTCTGCCACTTTCTTATAAATATAAATGTACCTTTAAACTATGATTTAGCAATTCCAATTCCAGCTATTTATCGAAGAGAAATTAAAATGTATTTCCACAAAAAAGATTTTGATGGGAATGTTCTTATCGAAATATACAAATAACATTTGTAGCTCTGTAATAAACCAAACAAATCAATTCAAAACTGGACAAAAGACTTGAACATACAAACAGCTAATTAGAATATGAAAAGATGTTCTAAATCATTAGTCCTTAGGTATTTATGAATTAAAACAACCATGAAGTACTACCAAATGCCCAATATAAGAGGAAAAATGGAAAATTTTGAAAATACTAAACTAGCATTTGAAAGAATGGTGAACACTGTAATTATCATACATTGCTGATATGAATATAGAATGGTACATTCTCTTTGGAAAAGTTTGTCAATTTCTAATAACATTATGCGTATTCTCACCGTATCTTTCTACCATGCTTGTATTTTTTCTTTTCTAACTAGGAAATAAAACTTATGCAAAATGTAAATTTTTACTTATGCCATATTATCCAGAAGTGTCCAACACAGCCCAGTATCATCAGAGAAGCTTGTAAAGTGTGTATTTTACTCCTATAGTGAAGGGGAAAATGAGATTTGGGAATTGTTGATAAAGAGCAAAAGCACTGAGATTGTGAGGAATGTCTTTTTTTTTTTCAATCCAACAACATAGAGACTCTCATTCAAATTCATTTCTAGAATATTAAATATAATTATTATGATTTATAAGGGAGATCCCTGTGGGGAATGAAATTTCTATTTATGTATATGTTAGAATTTGTTTGCTATGGATGGATTGCTTCTTTCTCCTTTCACAAAATAAAAGTCAAGCCAAATTCTTACTCATGCTTCTGTTAACAAATTTTTAATATTAATTTTATTTCGATATGGCCATAAATATAATAGTTCTGTGAGTATAGTTCAATTTCAACTGTGATAAAATGAGCTATTTTTCATTCTTAGAGCTCACAGAGGGATTGAACTATGTAGTGTAAGAAACAGATGAATTATATGTATATAACAAAAACACAGCTAATGTTCTTACCACCTACCATTCTAAACATTTCATGGAGTATGCATTTTAAAATCATTGAGAAAACTGTTGGGTCCTTAGATAAATGAATTGACATAGTTTGCATGTAAAGGAAATCAGACTTTTATGCTAAAATTAAAAAAAATAATTCATTTGATTATGTAGTTTCTGGATATCCTTCTAATTATAGTAGTTGTTTCCACCTTCATCAGCATTAGAATAAGGTCATAATTAAAAGGAACTAATATCTTCTATTGTTTTTATTCTCTAATTATATTGCTATTCATAACTGCTCAATGAGGAAAGAGCCTTGTCCTCTTTTCACTTATAGGTTATTAATATGGAGTTACCTATCCTCAAAATACACCACATTTCCCCCCACCCTCTGTTACAGTTTGGATAAGAAGTGTCCCCCAAAGACTCAAATGTGAAAGACTTGGTCCCAAGAGCACCAAGATTCAGAGGTGGGGCTTTTGGGATGAAAATGGTTAAAACTAAGTGAAACTATGTTCAATAAAGGAGAAAATGTACAAGAATAACTTTTTCCCAACCTACTCTATGATTCAAGAAAAAAGATTGCTGATGACCAGCACCTAGTTGAAGATAAAAGGAGAATGTGTGTCTAAACAGAGCAGGTTCTAAAAAATAGTTGAAGAAATTAATTAAGTTACAAAGGCCTTTGTATCTATGAAGACACTGTCATGATTTCTGCAAAGATAGAGGGGTGTTTACAAACATAATAGAAATTTTTTTTCTGTTTGTTCCAGTTTCTGTCCATCTCCATCATCTCTTTAAAATGAAATGAACCATGCCACTCTCTCTAGAGGCCTCAGTCACCATAGAGATACAGTTAAAAATCCCTTTGCAATTTGTGATACACTTTTCATAACCTTGCTGAGGATCATTCAATATCTTCTACTGCTACTGCTGCTTTCCTTAATCCCCACTTGCAACTTGCACTCCTACCACAATGAATTACCCATCATATCATACTCTTTCATACCTCTGTAGCTCTAAGCATTTGTTACACTCTGCAATGACTTTTCCAAATGTTTCATCTGGTAAATTCCTACTTACCCTTTAAAAAAGCACAAAGTAATGTCGGTTTTCTTAAACCCTTACAGCTAGAGAGAACTAATCACTTCCTTTATTGCTCTTTCTTCACATTTTCTTAATTTCTTATTGACACCACATCCCTTTTGTGCTCTTTCTAAATGGTCGGGGCTGGAATCCCGGTAAACACGTAAACACGTTTGCTAAACCCCCTTGTGAACAGGTTTCTGGGTGTGATTTAAGTCTTTCCCACGAGATGCATTCAGAAGAGTGTTGGAAGGAGGAAGGGACAGAGGCTTTCTCTTTCTTGCAGCTGTAATAGCTCATAGACACATAAGGCTAACTTGAGATTGCAGGGACTATATTTTATCCTTTATCTTTTTGCTCTTTTGAAGTGTGGGAATGGTTATACTGTCAGCAGCAGGCCATAGCCACTTCTTACTTTTGAATGGAAAATGCTGTGGCTTGGCTGAGATATCTACGAGCCATTAACTGAGTTCAACTTTCTCAGCTCTTCTAAAAATGCTGTACCTTGACCCCATTCTGTTCTCCATCCTAAAATAAACATAATTAACAAGATAAGATTAATAATGATAATAAAATATCTTTAGTTATAACAAACTTTGAGGGCTTATCCACTTGAAACACAGACATGATTTTTCAAAGACAAGAACAAGGTATAGTTTCTTCTGCTTGAAATAATTTTAGTCTATTTTTTCCACTATCACCTGAATGATGCACTTAGGTTCCTTGATGAACTTATGGATCCAGAATTAACAATCACCCTGAAAGGATGAATATAACTAGTTTCAAATATAGATTTAGTTTTGCCTTCTTCAGTGTAAGAAGTAAAGTGTAATAGCATTTCAAGGTTATGAATCTGAGAGATCCTAAATCCAAAATTATATTTTACAGATCAAAAGTGATATGGGTTTTCAGAAAATTTGAAATGTTCTTTTCAAAACAAAAAAGTTACTAAATAGAAGGAATCTCTAGGTTAATTTGATGGAATGTAACATTAGTCTGTGACAGTACATATAATAATGTGAATCTGTTCAGCAAAGCTATTTGCTTAATCATTTTATTTTGTAAGTATTATATAACTAGAAATATACTATTTAATCAAGGGTTTTATTTTTATTAAAATATAAAATTTATAATTTATAATTCAAAATAATTTATAGCTATAGTAGTTTTCTGCATTTTCCTAGTGTGTGTAAAACAAAATTTGAATGATCAAAATAAAAATTTGACACAATTACAGTACAAGTATAAGACAGGGTAAATGCTACCCATTCTGTTCTCCATCTTAAAATAAACATAATTAATAAGATAGATTAATAATGATAATAAAATATATTTGGTAATAACAAACTTTGAGGGTTTATCCACTTGGAGCTCAGACCTTATTTTTCAAAGACAAGGATTCTACTATCAAGTTGATAAATATATTTCAAGTTTCAGATCTCCTACAGTTTGCCTTAATGAGACTTTTTACCTAGATTTCAATAATCATTAAAAGATTCTTGTATCTATTCCAACCTAACATGAGGCAGAACTGAGTTATTCAAAAACAAACAGCAAGTCATTCCTCTCTGCCTAGACAGAGCATTTCTCATTTTTCAAAATCACATTCCAGCACACAGTAATGTAATCATCATGCTGAGACTGTCAGTAATAACCCTCAGTACCAAAGTGGCTTCTTTGAACAGCTGCTCTGTCACAATTCTGAATCCCATTTCTCTAAAGGATAACAAATAATGACTATGACTACAGAAATATTTGAAATCTTAATGAGATACCTTATGAAGACATTTGCATGGCACTGGCAACGTGCCAACAAGGAGCGCCCATCTTCTTACATCAGGTACTTCTTTTTAATCTTTTGTGAGCATCAACAACACCATGTTTAATCTATATGTAACACTCAAAAACATCTAAAATTGAGCATATAGATCTAGGAAAATGCAGAATATTTTCCTATGGAATATATCTGATATTGATATGATTAATTCTTTTATCTAAATATTAAATTCTTCATGCGTCAAAGTTTCTGACATAAACCACCACTATAAAGAAATGCAAATTATGAGAATCAAAATAATTATGAATTCTGAAAGGAGATTATTTTGAAACTAACATTTTGTATGATTATGCACATCCAAAATTATTAGAGCCATTATTCATTTTAGGGGGAAAAGAATACATAATTTATGTATTGAGGACTCTAAC
Source organism: Glis glis (assembly GCA_004027185.1). Taxonomy (NCBI): domain Eukaryota; kingdom Metazoa; phylum Chordata; class Mammalia; order Rodentia; family Gliridae; genus Glis; species Glis glis. The sequence continues at coordinate 9,620 of PVJS01008457.1, forward strand.
CAAAATGTAAGGAAGAGAGAGAAAGTGAGGAGGAACATCTTAAGGAATGTGTATTGATGTACAGATATAAAGATAGAGAGATAGACACATATGTTAATGTATAATGTGTGTATACTTTGTACCAGAAGATAAGGACGATAGATAACTAAGATAGAGAGATAGACACATATGTTAATGTATAATGTGTGTATACTTTATACCAGAAGATAAGGATGATAGATAACTATTTTCAGCTTTCTACTCAATCAATTAAAGTCAGTTATCTATGTTGGTTAGATTTAATTTGGTCACATCATATTTTTGTTTAATGATTGCAGATTATTGAAAAAATGTATAAATAAAGAAAATGAAAATTTCCCCTCAATTTTGTATTAGAATTTAGTTATTATTCTAGGATGTTAGAACTCTTTTCTTTCAACCTTTCACATATTTTTGTGGTTAGCTAAACAAACTAATTTCTCAATTTAGTGAGAAGCTAATTTTATTTTTTCTGTAAATCATCTGCCTGTTCCTTGTTACTACTTTAAAAAAAATCCCCTTTTTTTCTAACATTTTCCATATGATGAACTGCTGTTTTTTTTAATATATTCTTCAAAAGTTTATATGTTAGAAACTTAACCTCCCTCCCCCCAATTTATATGTCAATGCTGTCGGGAAGTAGAACATTTAGGAGATTATTAAAATTAGATGATGTCATGGGGAGCACCTCCAATGGCAGTAGTGGCTTTAAAAGAAGAGAGAGACCCAAGCTAGAACATTGGCTCTGTCTTGCCATGCGATGCCTTCCACCTTGTTATGAGGACGCAAAAAGGTCCTAACCGCATGCTGAACACATGTCAGCACTGTGCTCTTGGACTTACCAGCTTCCAGAATTGCAAGCTAGATTATACTTCTATTCTCTATCAGTTATGCAGTTTTAGATGTTCTATTATAGCATAGAAGAAGAACTAAGATATGGACCTAAATACAGAAATTTTTTATTTAACCTTTTTAGCACAAGTGTCATATCATATCATGACTAATTTTTCCTCCAATTACAAAAAATTGCATTGGCTATTTCTTTAATTATTGCCATTCTCACATCTTTTACATTTTCTTCTTCTGAAACTTTTTTTTAAATGTCTTAAGTATTTCTACATCTTATAACATTGATTTGAACATTATGCCAATGCTAGCATTTGGGTATAAATATGACAACTTCAGGAGTATCTAATAAGTAACTAAGAATTTCCTCACTTGTATTTTACCTAGTTTTGTACAATCTAGTTCAAATATTATGTATATTTCTATTTACATATATATATATTATTTTATTTATTACACATTATTTCCATTTATTCATATAATTTCTAATCTTTTCACTTAATTTTTTGCATTTGAAATCTCTTAATTACCTTATTTAATAATGCCTTTTTCTTTTCTTTCTTTCTTTTATTTTTCTTTGTTGTACTGGGGAATTGAATCCGAGGCATTCTACCTCTGAGTTACACTCCTAGCCCTCCCCCCTATTTTGCTTTTGAAACAGGTGTCACTACGTTGCTGAGAGTCTTGCTACTTGCGGAGGCTGTTCTTCAACCTTCAATCCTCTTGTCTCAGTCTCCCAAGTACTAGGATTACAGGCATATGCCACCATGCCAAGGTTGCCTTTTTCTTTTAAACTTATTCTTTCATTCAGTAACTTGAGCACCACATAAATACTGAATTTAATTAAACCCTTCATTAGACCATTTTATGCAGATCAAGGATTCATGATTTTCAATACTGTATACTTTTTGTATATGTATTTCAACCTGGCTCTGTATTATCAGTTATTCAAATTTATATAATTTCCTTCATTTTTATATATTTGGAACCAAGAAAGGGTGTTACAACATGAATATACTATCTTCTGACCAGAAATTCACCATCTTTGTAGGGGGAGATACAGGGGATTGAACCCAGGTGTGTTCTACCTCTGAGCTACACCCTTGCCCTTTTTATTTATTTATCTTTCTTTTGAAACAGGGGTCTTGCTAAATCATCATGAACTGGCCTTGAATCTTGGATTGTCCCAAGTACTGGGATTACAGGTGTGCACCACTGCACTCAGCTGAAATTCAACATCTTTTCAAAAATTACAATATATTGAAAAGAAGTAGAGCACCGCAACAGTTTTCAAAGAATATTCAGTTATCTAAATAAATGTATCATATAATACATTCTGCATATACATGCAGAGAAAGATAACCATAATTTCCTAGTGAAATCTAAAATCAGTCTGATATGTTATAAAATTTCAATTGTTAATATTTGCTATAGAATCACAAACCCAATAAATATTTGGAAGAACTTGTCATTTGTATTCTGCATTGTGTATAACACTGAACTTTTATGAAGTGTTTTATTATTAGGAATTAACTACAACATTACCTTTTAATGGAATCATAAATCTTTAATTACAGTTCAATATGTTGCTGACTTAAATTGCTTTTGGATTGAAACAATTCTATTATAGTATACAGTATAAAGAAGCAATTTATTTTCCTTAAAAATTATTATAATTTGAAAACATAAAATAGATGCACCTTGCTATACATATGATTTAGGGTAGAAAATTAGCAAGGCATTATCTTTTCTAGCATAAAAACTCTTGCTTGCTTTTACCAAACAAGAGAAAATCAGAATGGGATGAGGAGGGTGGGACATTACAGGTCATTGATTCAAAACAAAGGTGGAATCAGGATTAATTTTCATTACTTACATAATAATATCAACACAAAAACAAGAGCAACAGCAACAACGGCAGCAAAGAAAATCTGCTTTAACATGCCATAATTTTTAAAGTACCTAAACCTGTGTTTTATTAAATTATTTTGGGGTTTTACTTGTGGCTACATTTAGTTCAGTTCATATGGAACTTCATTTTATGTATGCCTGTATATATTTATATGATTTAATATAATTAAATTTAAATGGATGCTGTTAGATACATATATAGTATATTAATGTATCTTAGTATTTTCAAAACAGAATCAAGAGTATTTCATAATAATATAAAATTTGGGTTTGAATATTGTCTTCATATTAAATTAGTTTTTAAAAATTACTACCTATTCTCAATTTCACTATTATTTTACATTAAAGTTGGGGAACTAAGAATAGGCTAATAATAAGAATTGATTAAAATGTAAATGTAATATGTTTAGTAGCATAATACTTGGGCTATAATAAATATATCATTCTTATAATAAATATAATTCTATATAATAAATATATAATTCTTCTTTTTTGTTCTATTTATATCCCAAATAAATATAACATATACTTATAGTATACACTTATTAAAAGCATATTATGCTATAGGTTTTAGCCATTATTTGCTTGTGTTGATATCAGGTAAATGTATTAAGCATCTCTCCCTTTTTTTGAACTAGGTTCTTTGGCATAAAATGATTTGTTTGCTTCTCCACTTTGCTTATTTCATTGAATTTATCTTTTCTTTTAATTGTCTGCTACTTTCTAACTACTCACAGATTCTTATGTGTAAAATAGCCAACTTATTTGATTATGATGAATATGGGAAGCACATCACATTTTTAAAAATACTTAAAGAGAAATTCCTTAAGGAATCAAACTTACTTGATCACTATTACATGTAGGTAAATCACATTAATTAAAAATGATTACATAGAAGAAATGTTTGAATACATTTTTTGAAAATTGTGATAATCACAAATATCAGTTATCAAATGAGGAAAATGAGGAGGCTTTCTCTTATTGTGCATTCAACATACGCTTATATGGAGAAGTAGGTACCATCTTTTTAATTTTCATTAAATGGGTTAATTGTGCATATTAATGGGTTTCAGTGTGATATTTCAATACATACTTAAAGTATTTCCCGATCAAAGTCAGCATCCCCTTATCCACTCTCCCCATCCATTCCCAATCTAATAAACAGAATTATATATTTAGTTTTCTTTTAAGTTTCACATTTGAGAAAGAACATGTTGTGTGTGTGTATATATATATATTTTTTGGCGGTACTGGGAATTGAACCCAGGAGCATTCTAACTCTGAGCTACATCCCCAGCCCTACTTTTTAGTCTTTATTTTGAAACAGGGTCTCACTGAGTTGCAGAGGGCCTCACTTAGTAGCTGAAGCTGGTCACGAACCTGTGATCCTCCTGTTTCAGTCTCCCAAGTACTGGGATTACAAGTGTGCGCCACCATGCCTGGCTGTATTTGTTTTTCTCTGTATTGCTTATCTCACTTAACATAATATTCTCCAGTTCTATCCATTTTGCTTCAAATGACAGAAATTCTTTATCATTATTGTGTGCTTTGTTTTATTTCTATCAGTAATAAGTAAACATGGCAAATAATGTTTAAAAACAGACACAGTAAGATTAAGACAATGGTATAAATAGATATATATGTATTAGCTCCATAAATTCAGACTGGTATGGTGTCCCAAAGAGATAATAATGGATGACATTTGGGGTAATAAAAATATGCATTTGAATTCTTATCTGTACACATAAATGGGACAAGCAGACTGCACTAGTATTTTTATTTAATGAAACCTGTACCAACTATTATAAGCCTTAGTTGGGGATACAAAGATGAATGAGACATAAAGCCATTTCTCATGTGGAGAAAGGTATTTGCACTTTATTGGACAATCGTGTTGTATACTGAAAATATGTAGATAATTATGAAAGGGAAGAAAGTGCCTTCTAAACTGAAACATAGATACTAAATAGAAGGCTCAGTTCATGCTGACATTTTAAACTGCCTCCAGTATGCCTGCAATTGATTATGTAGTTGTATTATTCAGCATGATCACCACTGTGATCCAAGCACTGGACACAGGCAAAATTTTTGGGAAAAAAAAACCATTATTTGCTCATGATTCAGTCCATGTTATACCAGCTGCCAAGTAGAAGCCAGGACTGCAGGTCCTCGGGACATAATGGTGGGAAGCAGAGAGGAGAAGGAGAGAATTTTTATCAGCTTATGGTGGCAGGGGACAGAAAAGATCCAGAAACTATAGCAGCCTTCCCAGAAAACACTGTCCTAGTCCATGCCCCCAAGTAAGCCCTCCCCAGAAGCCAAGTCCCACATTCAACATGGCTACCTTGTCTACCACATGAGCTCTGGGGTAGACCCATATAAAAATATGGGTTGGGTTTAAAATGTTCCCCAGAAACTTATCTGTTTAAAGCATGTCCCCAATGCAGCAAGGTTTAGAGGTGGGTCAATGGGGGTGTGGTCTTGGAAAGGATAAGTATCTCCAGCCCCTTCCTTCTGCCAAGTGCCCTACTGCTGCCACCACCACTGTAGTATGTACCTTAGAGCCGGCCCTACGGACTGAATCCTCTGAAACCATGAGCCCCAATAAAACTTTCCTTCTTTAAGTTGTCTTTGTCAGGTATCTGTGTTACAGTGATGGGAAAACGGACTAAAATGAGTAGCATATTCAAAAATATTCTTGAATGCTCTAAAACTACCTAAAAAGAGTAACTTGCATGTTTCCCTTTAATGGTGAAAAATATGATGCCAAAAAAGACTACTGAAAAGTGATCCCAAAATTTCAGTAGCAAATGATATCCAGAAACAGTATCTATCAAATGAACCTAATTTGTTTAAAAATTGTGTGTGTGTATGTGTGTGTGTGTGCATGCAGGTACACATAACACACATAAAATAAATACTAACTTGGATATATATATTTTAGAAGGTTAATATTATTTCTTAAATGCATTATTGTTGGCTTTTATTTTCAGCTGTTTAGTAGTAAGGGGTCTAAATCTCTCTCTATATATTATATAGGAAATATGTTATTTTTATAGTTAGACATATTAAATGTTAGAAATGAAAGGTTTTTCCAGAACATAGAGGTTTATTTTTTAAGATATTTTAAATATTTTAAGGTATGCTAAATAGGGTCAAATTTTCTATTGAGGGAGAGTAGTAATCAGTCCTTGAAACTTTAAGTATTTAGAAATAAGGGTGGTCACCCAAGCCCAAGGGGTCAGTTCCAAGACAGAGTGAAAAAGAATTAAACATGCATAGATGACAATAAGGAAAATTCAAAACTATCTTTCTAAAGAAATACCATACTTTCAAAATAACAACAAAAAACTCATTAAAGCCTGGTAAATACATAAAATAGCTTACATAGAATCATGAGACATACGCTATGCATCATCGTATTTCAAAACAGGAGAGCATAGTCATTTTTTTTCAAAACCAGTAGGAATCTGCTGCATTTCAATGCTATGGAGAGATCCATGAAAAGTGAAATTTTAGTCTATCAGCCAGATGGTTTGTCTGCATGATACCAAACTGCCACCTGCTTAATACGAGTTTCATTATTAACTTTATTTTTTTTTGTATCCACATGTTTGACAAAATTTAAAAAGTTAATTATTGTATATAATTCTTTAACTTACTGTGTTTAATGGCACCCAGTGTCTGACAACAGAGAAAAGCTTTGTATTTCATAAAAGTAAAATAATTAAGGACATAACACAAAACACACTGTAGGGAATGAGTATTCCTATCATTGTAAGCCTTTCACTTTTTCTTACTGTCATAGAATAGTTTTAGACCCTTTGATCTACCCGATACAGTGCTTCTATTGTTGTAAAAGTTCTGAAGGAGAACATTTATATTGAATCTTCTATGTATAGAAGTTTTGCAATGGTTCCTCCAGAAATGTGATTGGTCAAGTAACTTAGCAGAGCTGATATTTTTTTATGGAGATTTTTTTCTTTATTGAGAAACTTAAGACTTGGGTACATCAAATAAAACCAATTTCTGGTGGGGGGAAATCAAAACCCACAATACAAAAAAAAGTCAACACTGTCTGGGTCATACAAGAACCCAGAGAATATATTCTTTTAATTGAAAAATTCTAGGCGCTTCATAATTGACCTTTTGCTACAAAATGACCTATTAAATTTGCAACTTGTGGTTCTTGACGTTGAGGTCCATAGGACAAGCTAGGAATTCTTCAAACCTTAAACTGAATTCTGTAAGGGATTATTTGGTTTTTGGATCAGTTTCTCCTTGTCTACGAGGTAGCAGCAACAACAGCACCCACCTTCTGGGCAGCTTCTTTCTTGGCATGATGAGCCTGTAGAACCGCCACAGCTTTATCCACCTTGGAGCGCAGCGACTCGGGGGACTCCAGCATGTGCAACAGCTCGGAGTTGTCGATCTCCAGCAGCATCCCGGTGATCTTCTCAGCCAGGTTTGAATGCATTGTTTGGATAAGTGGGAACAAACGTTCTCCCAGCATCTGCTTCTGTTCTTGGGGGGGGGGGGCTGCAGCCAGCATGGATGCAGTCAGGGGCTCCTGTCCCTGCACATGGACTGCAGGCTGGGGCGCCTGCAGTGGCTGCAGGGAGGGGTGAGGGCTGCGGATGCTGGAGGCATACTTGTAAGGTGCCACAGCCCCAGGAGCGGCAGCAGCAACTGCAGCACGAGGTGCAAGGTTCCGCACAGCTGTGGGGACACCAGTTGGAGCCAGATGTCAAAGAGTTGACGAGGCCCAGACTGGCATAAGGCACTTGGCATTCCTTGGAAGCCTTGAGGTCTCCCACCTTGCTGCCAGCATAGATTAGGCCTCATCTGTGCCAACTGGTTAGGTGTGTAATATGGAGGTCTTCCCTGAACCTGTGGAACTGCTGGTACAAAGTAGCCACCAGCTGCAGGCTGGAACTGGTTTAAAATGGCACTGGCAGGGAGCGCTCTCATCCCAGCCATCCGCTGCATATACTGGTTGGTCAGGTGAGCCTCTCTCTCTTCTTTCCTCTGGGCCAGAGCAACATACAGAGGTTTGGAGCCCACGATGCGTCCATTCATCTCCGTGACTGCTTTGGTTGCTTCTTCAGGAGAGGAGAAGCAGATGAAGCCGAACCCTTTGCTCCTTCCATCCTCCAGCATTACCTTAGCACTGGTGATTGATCCAAAAGGAGAAAACTCTTTCCTTAACTTCTCATCATCAATGGTGTCATCCAAGTTCTCAATGTAGAGATTCACCCCCTGGTATCGACTTATTCTCTCTTGTTTTAGTTGCTCAAATTTCCATTTTAATTCAGCCTGCCGTTCAACTTTCTTCTGTGCACGGCCTACAAAAATGACTTTCCCACTGATTTCTTTTCCATTCATCTTTTCTACTACCTTATTGGCATCCTCGTGTTTTTCCCAACTCACAAAGCCAAAGCCTTTGGATTTCCCACTGGGATCTCTCATCACCTTGACACTTAGGGTCTTACCAAACTGGCTGAATAGCTCTTTCAGACTCTCATCATCCACCTCTTCCCCGAAGTTCTTGATATAAACATTGGTAAATTCCTTGGCTTTGGCACCAAGCTCAGCTTCCCTCTCTTTGCGAGACTTGAACCTGCCCACAAACACTTTGCGGTCATTGAGGAGCATGCCATTCATCTTCTCCATGGCCTTGTCTGCAGCCTCTTGGGCCTCGAAGTGGACAAAGGCATAACCCTTAGAGCCGTTCTCATCACACACCACCTTGCAGGAGAGAATGTTCCCCAAAGCGGAAAAAGTATCAAGTGCCTTGTTATCTATAGATTTGTCCAGGTTCTTGATGAAGACGTTTCCCACACCAGATTAAACAGGGTTTCACTAAATTGCTGAGAGTCTCGTCGAAGCTGGTCTCGATCCTCCTGTCTCAGCCTCCCAAGCACTGGGATTACAGATGTGTGCCACCACACCGAGCCAGAGCTGATATTTTTGTGTATTTGTGTAAATAATATTGATTTGTAAAAAATATTAGAAAGTTTAATGAGTATTTGCATTGGCTATCAACACATTTTAGCAGCCCTGTTGCTATCACACAACTAGAGCAATTTAATATCACCTAAGTTAATATATATTATCACTACAATTTCTATGATTTATAAAACTAATAATGAGCAAGTTAAATTATATAAATAAAAACATATTTTATCTTTGAGGGTAAATTGGGCACAGACTTTTATAATAGACTACAAAAAATTGGGAAAGTAGCCAAACTTAATTAAAAATTTCTTAAGATTTTCATCATATGCTGGGCGTGGTGGCTTACGCTTGTAATCCCAGTACTTTGGAAGGCGGAGACCGGAGGATCCAGGTTCGCGGCCAGCCTCAGCTCTCTCTCTCTCTCTAACCCTGTCTCTCTCTCTCTCTCTCTCTCTCTCTCTCTCTCTACCTAGTGAGGCCCTCCGCAACTTCGTGAGACCCGGTTTCAAAATAAAGTATAAAAAAATAGGGCCGGGGGTGTAGTGTGGAGGTAGAACGCCCCTGGGTTCAATCCCCGGTACCGCAAAAAAAATTAAAAATAAAAAAAAAGATTTTCATCATGAAGGTATATTGAGTTGTATATGGTATATATGGGTTTTCTGTGCATTTTCTCTTTTACTGCACATTTAAACATTAAATATGCAATAAAAGTAATGTCATAAATGTGCAACATTTAGGACATTAAAATACCATGCACAGTAGTTACTGAAATTGTTTTTTGCTGCTTGACACCTATTATGTATGTATTCATAAATGCTGTATGAATTCTACTACCTGTCAGCTTTTTCTTCCAAATAAAACATTTTAATTATTCAGAGAGTTTTATTATTAAAACAAGGTGGAGGAAGAGATTTCCCTTTATCTCACCTTTCTTCTCATGGTCAAGGCATCCTAGCTTTGCATACCAAAGTGGGACTTTCAATGGTCTACAAAAGAAAATTTAAATATTACAAAGAATATTTAATATTAATGTCATTGGAATTTTATAGGTAAAATATTTAAATGATAAACTGTCTTAAAAGTTATGCTGTTATTTATATATTTTGATATGCTTGCTTGAAAGTCTTGAGAAATTACAAGTCTAAAATACTGTCTTTATTTCCACAACCTTTCAGACATTGTGAAATCCAAATTTTTTCCAGACATTTTAATGTTGTTCACAAATCAATTCTTTTATATATATATATATATATATATATTTTTTTTTTTTTTTTTTTTTTTTTTTTTGCGGTACCGGGGATTGAACTCAGGGGCGTTCTACCTCCGCGCTACACCCCCTGGCCCTATTTTTTTTATACTTTATTTTGAAACTAGGTCTCACGAAGTTGCGGAGGGCCTCACTAAGTAGAGAGAGAGAGACAGGGAGAGAGAGAGTGAGAGGGAGCTGAGGCTGGCCTCGAACCCGGATCCTCCGGTCTCCACCTCCCAAAGTACTGGGATTACAAGCATGCGCCACCATGCCCGGCTTCGTTTTTGTATTTTAAAAGTTATTTTATTAGTGCATTTTATTCATACATCATAGTGAGGTTCAATATGATAAAAACCATACATGCACACATCTCTTTGTGTATTTCTCTCCATATCTCACCCCACTCCCTCCTTCCTCCTCACGTGAGTTAGAGTTAGTGAGATTGGTTGTAATACCTTCACATTTTGCCATAGTATTACTTGAACTGTTTCCATCGTCAGTCTTCCATAAATCCCTCCCCTAACCCCCTTTCACTACCCTAAAAGTCTACCTCCACATTATTTAAACCTCTCTATGATATATAATTACAATGCACAATAAAAATAAGAAAACCTTCTGTGCAGCATAGGAAGCTTTAAAAGAGAGCCTACAGAATAGAGGAAAATCTTTGCCAGCTACTCCTCTGATAGAGGAAATAATCTAGAATATATAAAAAACTCACCAACTTAACACTACAAAAACAATCCAATAAAAAGTGAGCAATAGAACTAAATAGACACTTCTCAAAAGAAAAAAATACAACCGTTCAACAAATACATGAAAAAATGTTCAACATCATTTTCAATCAAGGAAAGACAAGTCAAAAATATACTGAGAGTCCACATAACTCCAGTTAGAATGGCAACCCTCATGAATATATACAATAATACATGCTGGCAAGGATGTGAGGAAATAGGAACCCTTATACATTGTTGGTGTAATTGTAAATTAGTACAACCACTATGGAGATCAATTCAGAGGTTCTTCAAAAACTAGGAATGGAACCACCATATGACCCAGCTGTACCATTCCTTGGGATCTTTCCTAAAGAATTAAAGTTTGAACACTAATAGTGATATATGCATATCCATGTTTATAGCAGCACAATTCACAACTGCCAAACTATGGAACCAATCTAGGTGTCCGTCAACAGAGGAATGGATAAAGAAAAGAATATGTGGTATATATGCACAATGGAATTCTATAAATAAACGTCATAAAGAAGAACAAAATTATATAATTCGAAGGAAAATGGGTGGATTTGGTGAATATTATGTTAAGTGAGATTAGTCAATCTCAGAAAGTCAGATTTAGTATGATTTCTCTCATATGTGGAAGCTAAAGGGAAAACAGGAAACATAAAGGACTTTAAATCTATTCTTTAATTTCCTTTTCAGAAAAATTTATTTCCTGCATTATTTATAATTTTTCCTACCATCTCCAGCTACTAGCTCAATAATGACTTTTGATAGGTAATTCTATTCAAAGTCTAACAACAGTCTGTACCTATGTTTTAAGCCTTTATTATCACATACAATTTTAGACCAAGCTTGGCATATGGTATTGTAGGATAAAAATATTACTATTTATCAAAACAGAAATGAGAATAACATTAGTGTGAAACATTTTAAGTGCAGGGAATCATTTATGTTTTTCTGTAAACTTTATTTTCTTCAAGAGAATTCTTTAAGCACATCTCAAATAGTTTCTGTCTAGTTTATTATTTAGAATTACTACTACAAAGAGAAAAATGAATATACTATGTCAAATCTATAAAGATACTATGAAGCCGGGCGTGGTGGCGCACGCTTGTAATCCCAGTACTTTGGGAGGCAGAGACCGGAGGATCCGGGTTCCCAGCCAGCCTCAGCTCATGCCCTCTCTCTCTCTCTCTCTCTCTCTCTCTCTCTCTCTCTCTCTCCCTGTCTCTCTCTCCCTCTCTCTCTCTGTCTCTCTCTCTGTCTCTCTCTCTGTCTCTCTCTCTCTCTCTTTCTCTCTCCCTTCCTGTCTCTCTTTCTCTCTCCACTTAGTGAGGCCCTCAGCAACTTCGTGAGACCTGGTTTCAAAATAAAGTATAAAAAATAGGGCCGGGGGCGTAGTGCAGAGGTAGAACGCCCCTGCGTTCAATCCCTGGTACTGCAAAAAAAAAAGATACTATGAAAAATATTAAACACAAATATTTCCACTTGCATAAATATGTGCCTATGAAATATGTTTTATGCCTATGTAGGTTAATTGCATATTTTATATGTAACCATTATATCTATTGTGTTTTCAAAAATTACATTTTAGAAGAATAATTCTTAGTCTTTTTGGAGCAGTTTTCTACCATTTGATTTATGTTTTAAATGTCACAAAGTTTACTCTAAACTCTATATAAAATATATACTTTATCTTCTAGAGGAATAAAACAAAAGAGAGGTTCTAAATTTATTATAATATTTAATATGAGAGTATATTTTGGCTTAATATATAATACGTAAAAGAGGATGAACTTCACAGAATTCTCATTATCCTCTTCAGCAAGAAATAAGTCCATAAGTCAAGATTTATAGGATAAAAATGGTTTGTTTTCAAATATATAGTTCATTCAGGATAAATTTGTACTTTGTGGCATAACATGCATTCTAATTCCTGGTTGTTCTACATTTTTTCAATGAGAAAAAAATATTACCTTCAGGGAAATAGCTTTAGGAGAAAAAAGTCATTGCAAATATAACCTTAATGTTATGGAAAGAATTTGGAAAAGTGAACTACTTGGAGACAGAAGCTGAGGAAGAAAATCATGCATTTGCATTTGTCAGGTATTTACACTGAACAGAAACCTGCTAATTTTCCCAATAAGAACAAGAAAATAATCCTAATTGTGGGTAAAAGTGCAGCGAGGTCTTTGAAAAAGAATATGCTTTAATCAGAATCCCAGCAGTTCTTAGCCAAATTTATGCTGAGGAAGACTGTCCAGGTCCTGAGAATATTTTAATTTTGCTTTTGACTTGGAAGTTTTGAGTATTAGGTGCTAACATTTCTTTTCTTCTTTCTTTTATTTTTCCACACCCACCATTCCTTGTCCCTTGTATTGACTAGATATTATTTCCTTGAAGCAAAGAGAGAGAATAGAACTAGTCTTTCTGATATATATTAACATTGAGGAAACCACCCAAAAAGTAATAGAGTATTTTGGATACTTCATGAGAAATATGTTTTATTCTAATATGTACTTGTATTTTCATGCTAATTTAGCTGTATATTCACATATCTTCATTAGCACAAAGGGCTACACCCCAGCCCTTTTTATTTTTTGTTATATAAAGCAAATGTGTGAATATTATATATATTAATATATTTGCTGATATTTATCATATGACACTGACATTTTAAAACTAAGATAATTAATATTGAGTATACTTTACTGATTCTCAATAGAAATAAAACTTCATATTTATGTGATGAGAACAAGAAAATTGCTAAACAAAATTTAAGGGTAGTATTATAAACTCTAAAAGAATAATAACACTATTACTTCAATGTTCAACTAAATTTACAATGAATAATTATTTCCTTCTTCTCTTTTCCTGTGACCTGCCTGTTTTGCTACATTACTTTTCTCCATGATTCTTAAGTTTCTTTTCTTCCCCCTCTGTTCTCAGCTTGTTCTCTTCCTATTTCATTCTCCTCCACTACTACCTTTTTTCTCTGCTTTCCCCTCTCTGCTAACTATCATCATCATCACCATTTTCAAAATTATTTACCTTCAGGATGCTGTCTTACCGTATATCGTGTTAGGCCATCCAGGGATCATTTCACACTATTATTTATTATTTCTTTGTGTATAGATTTTGATGTCATAACATAAAGCCTCAGGTTAGAGACTATAAATCTATAGCTGGTAGAGATTTATAGAGATATCTTAGCTAGTAGTAATTTTTTCTTACTAAGTAGAGATATTATGAGATTCTTTAATTTCCCTATTTAATTTATTTTCATATAATTAGAAAATAATTATTTAAAAACCTTGTGGAATTTTTACTGTTAAAATTTGAATATAGTATACAAGAATTTCAAAACAAATATATTTTGTAAACTGCAAATATTTCATGTTTCTTGCCCATAAATTGTCTACACATACTCCATATTGATAGTCTGCCTTATAATGAGATGAAATAAAAAAGAAAATAAAAACAGTTTCAGCTCAAATGAAATCAAGTGTCAAAAACAACTCAATTTTTCTTTCTTACTATTGCCTTCTCATTTTATTAATATCATTGTCTAAAATTTGACTAGAAAACTTTGATTCTGTAATCTAAGAATAATATAAAATATTTGCTTTTAATAACAAATAATATAAATGTCCATTTACTTGACAGATTTATACCAGAATCTTTTAGTCATCTTATTTATTTTTTCCTCTTAAACACATTTTACTATTACCCAACATAAAAATTAAATAACAAATATTTAATAGAAGTCTGTCATATACAATGCACTGTGTTCTATATCCTGCAAAAAAAGGAAATATTTCAAGTGTATCTTAATATAGTTTCTCTATAGAGACATAAGGAATAGAGGGAAATTTATTTAAAATAAATAAACATAAAAATGTTTGTTTTCCTCTTAAGATATAGTGGCTTAATAATTAAGCCCTTCACTGTCATGTTAGATTCCTTAAACAGACACAGTTGTCTGCAGATTCTCTCCAGGGCTAATGTGTCTGCTTTTCTATTTCTCTGCCCCTATACATTGTATAGAAATAACCCTATGCAACTGCAACAAGAGAAAATTTAGGGTGACCCAAATTTAGGTTGACCTGATTTCTTTATTTCCCTTTGGATTTTTACTAAATGATTCTTAATAAGTTGCTTACTTTTTTTTTTGTACTGGGGATTGAAACCAGGGGGAATTCTACCTCTGAGTTACACCCCCAGCCATTTTTTAATGTTTTGTTTTGTTTTGTTTTGAATCAGGGTTTCTCTAAGTTAATGAGAGTCTTGCTACATTGCTGAGGCTGGCCTTGAACATGGGATCCTCCTGTCTCAGTCTCCCAAGTACTGGGATTACAGGTATTATGCCTTGCTAAGTTGTTTACTCTTAAATATTCATTCCTGGATCTTTATTGGTATAACCCCCCATACACACCCAGAAAGATAAGAATAGTGTCATATTTAAAAGTAAGAAAATCTCAATTTGAGAGTAAGTTTAAAATATAAGGAAATTTTATTGGCAGATGTGCCTCTGGACAGCAGGAGCTTGATCATGATTCCTTATGTCTTTTATATTGAAGCCCCCTCCCATATGTTTTCTCATTTAATGACATTTTCCATTAAAGTCTTAAGCATAGTTGAAAATTTTGTTTTAAGAATCTGTGTCATCAAAGTCTGATTTTTATCATTTCTGGATCAATGGCTGTTGACCAGCATTTCTTTTCTTTTTCTCTTTTTTAAATCTATGAATTTTCCGTTTTCTGATATTGGATTTGCTAAATTGTTTAACATTTTGGTTTTATTTGGCTTACAAGGTGTAGTTTTAGTAGGCAAAATAAAGGTGTAGATGAGCTAGACTGTTTTAAGCTTCATTTCATACTTTCCTGACAGAGGTCTAGTGCTCCTTTTCTTTTAGAGCTAATGATTCATTCTCTCTCTCTCTCTCTCTCTCTCTCTCTCTCTGTCTCCCTCCTTCATCCACTCCCTCTCCCTCTCTCACTTGACTTTGCTGACACTTCTTTTGTACTTGCTTATCTTAATATTCAACTAGAGAGTCAGGATGAAGCTTATGCATATATTTGGAGCTCCTTCACTGCATGATACCTTTTCTAGTTATTTTCCCCATAATGTCCATTGTTTTTATACTATGACAGGTGCTTTTTCTGGCTTCAACTTAGTGTAATTTCCTACTCTGTATGGACGTAACTGAATTCCAGAAAGTATGTTGGGGAAGAAAGCTATGGTTACAGAGCCATTCGATGGTTTTCTCCTTGCTCAGAGATAACAATGCTAGTTTGCCTATTGCATAATATTTGGAAATAGTTATTATGGTTATCTATGGTAGGAGAGGAGAGTTACCAACACTTTTCCCATTTTTTCCAAATTTAAAAGTTATTTTTCAATCATTTATTTTGACAAAACTGACTATAATTATTGACGAATATATTTTCGATATATAGTCACTCCTGAAAAATGTCCTTCATTATTAATAGCAATTTCCAATAGTGAATAAGAATAGTATTTTTATTATAAAATCATCCTGGTAATATAAATAGGGTTTATGGTATAATGTCACCACTGGAAAAAACTTTTAGAATATTGCTTATATCATTTCTCATTGATTTAGTACTTCAGTGATCACAGTAATTGCTGGGCCTTTCATCTTAAGTATATTGGTAAAAACTAATGCTGTGTCCTTATTTGGTTAATTATAACTAGAGGTGAAGCATTCATTAACAGATATACTTTACAAAACAAGTAATAGAATATAACTATATTTAGATGTGTAATGGTAAATAGCTGTCTTTATCTGAATACTGTAATCCCTATTTTCATTTACTTGTAACATCTTTCATGAACTAGAAAAAAGGTAATAAAAAAACTAAATAACAACAAAACTGAGGCTTTGATAACTAATTTTGTTTGTCAACATAGCTAAACACGCTACCCTAATATGTGGCAAAGTACCAGTCTGCATGTTATTCTGAAGGATATTTAGATGAGATTAAATTTAAGTAAGATTTACATAAAGGAGACTAACATCACTAAAATTGATAGGACTTATTCCATCAGCTGACTTCCTTAAGAGAAAAAAAGAGACTAAGGTTCCTTGAGGAAGAAAATATTGCTTGGACCTTGTCTTTAGACTAAAGCTGCAACGTCACCTCTTCCCTGGTTATGTAGCTTGCAGAACTACCGTGTAGCTTAAACTTGCCAGCTTCTGCATAAGCCAATTTTCATTCAAGGAGAGATGGAGAGAGAGAGAGAGAGAGAGAGAGAGAGAGAGAGAGAGAGACTGTTTCTCTGGAGAACTCTAATGTACATGTTACCCTTCTTTTCCTTACTCATCTGCTTCATCAGCATTCCTTTTGAGATTAGATTTTAACTCTTATAGATTACATGATACAATAATTTTGAGTTATTTTATTTGCATATGGTTTCAGTCACAAATTTAGACACAATTCAGAAAGTGTATAGTGACACTTTTATATCTATGTTTATTCCTGTTTTCAATTGCACAGGTAGGATGGTTTTTATTTAAAAAGTATATTTTAATCCTTTTGCTATTTTCTTGCTGCCTCTTGTGAATAAATGTGTAGCATCAGATATATCAGCAAAATTCAAAAAGTGTGTGTGTGTGTGTGTGTGTGTGTGTGTGTGTGTGTGTGCGTGTGTGTGACAATGTGTATTGGGAAATAAGAAAGAAGTAATATCAATATTATCTTTTCTAATTACTCTTGAGAAAATGAAAGACTAAATGAAATTCTTTTCCTGTTTCCATGCCTGAATGTCAGAGGCACGAACTCTAAATAATAGTTGACTTCTTTCTCTGAACTCTGTACTATATCCCTCATTTCACAGAAACTCGAAAGTAAATGATGGTCTTCATTATTCTTTAAATTTCTAAGATGCAAAGACTAACTGAAAATTTGCCTTCACCTCTTTTATCTTCTTGGGAATTATGCAATAGATATGGATGTGGTTCTTTTTCATTGGCAGATTAGTAATCAAGTTGAAGGAGAATAAATCAGTTTAAAAGCATGCAGGAGTGTAAAACATGGATATGAATCCACTGAAATGTATTTAATTAATATTCATACACTCCACATATGTCGAACCATTTTGTGCTTACATGTGCAATAAGTCCAGTTTTCTGTCTGAAGCCACATGAAAAGCCATCAGGAAGCTTAGCAGTCTGAATCCTCTTTCATTTATTCTTTCCTTTCTTATTCCTTTGTCTCCAGGCTCTTCGACTGTTTCTTTTTTTCATTGACTCCAGTAAGCTTTCTTTGAGTTTTCTGTGTTTGACAAAATTGTCCTTCTGGCATGTTTTGGCCAGCTGTCATGGCTCATAGTGCAATTTAAGCCTCTGTTGCACACTATTGTAAATCCAGGTAATGAAAGCCACAAACTTCTCACAGGCATTATGAAGCTGACATCTGTCAAGATAAATATTGTGCAGACAGCAAGGAGAATATGGCTTATATGGCTGAAACAGTTAACCTTGATATTTCACTTAAGATTGCTTTAGATGCTCCTTTCAAGTATGAAAATCTGTTTAAGTTGATATTATATAAAATGTGCAGATTAATAGTAAGTCCTTAATAAGTAAAAGTTAAAGTTTTAAAAGACATATTTGTGTTTTGGGGGAAAATGATCAATAATTCTTTAAACCTATTATGCAAAAGTAATTACTATGATTTTTGAGATAGTTTATTTACTTATATATTGTATATTATTATACATTATTTAGTTAAATATGAACATGCAAAAGTACCAATATAAGGACTATCACAATTATTTCTTCTATCAAGAAAATAGCAATGCCATTTAGGTAGACTTCACATCTTTTTAATACTTAAAATAAATTATATTGGGCAATACATGTATTTAATCTTATTTTTTAGTAAAATTTATGTCACAAATATTTTAATGTTGAACACATAAATCTTAATTCTAAATGCTAACATGAAGTTATTCTACTACTTTCTGTTTTTTATCATAATGCTTAATTTCCACTAATATAACAGGAACCACAAAAGTAAGTTTTAATATTAACCATTTTCTATAGATCCAATCATGTTCTAAGTAATTGATATGCATTATCTAATTTAACCTTATCAATCCCCCCACTACCAATATTATTAAATAAAATTATATCTATTTATTATAAATATAAACATAATGATATTATAACCAATGTTATTATATATTCTATATGTTGTATGCAGTAAAAATTGAAGATGAGTGAAATAAAATGGTCAAGATAATACAACTAGTATAGGGAATAGCTAACATTGAATACATTCTTATAAATATCTTTGTAGTATGTCTTATAATATATTGTCATATCTAAGATTATAAACTGATAGGAAAATAAAGATACATTTTTAGTTATAGCTCACAAGTAGAAGAGTAGTGCTTTCATCCATAACATTACCTTGGTATGTACAGAAAACACTAAAGAAATAGAAGATTGCTAATCACTATGAAAGCAGCTGATCATATAAGAACAAAAAGACATTCTTTAATCAATTCTTTGAGCACACCGAAGAGCTCAAAACTATGCTCGTACCATGGTATACACAAGAATTTGGAAATAAAGTTGACAAAGAATTGAATTCTCTCCCTCTCCCAGACAGTGAAACACCACAGATAAAGAGCAGAACAGAAAAAAACATGACAAGGAAGGAAATAATGAAAACTAATTTTGAAACCCTAGTATATCCTCTCCAGTCTTTTTCCCCATATAAGTGTGTATATGTTAATTGAGAAAAATAATAAGTATACATGTCATTTTTGGTGTACTTCTATATATGCATTCCTAACATAAACTAGATTTATGTTTGTCTAATTATTCTGTGTATTTTCATAGGGAGGATAGAAATAAAAGAAAGACCATGCCATTAGAGTAGAAATTGAGATACTCCCATCTACATAATGAAGTGCTACTCTCTTGTGAGAAAGAATAGGGAGAATATGGGAGGGGCAGGGAAGGGGGTTGGGGATAGCCCATGGAGCATGCTATCTTCTCTGTAAGAAAAAAAAGGTAAAAATGATTATGCATTTAATTTTAAGAAAACAAATAATGAAGTAAAAATTATTGATTTTTAGATAAACTTTAGACAATGCAGAAAAGTGGATGAGTTTATTTGGTTTTGAATTTGAGCCATATTTGTTTCATATTTTTAAAATAAAATTCAACTACAAAGAGAGGGAAACATTCTAAAAAGTATAAAAATGCAAAATTAACAAGATTATAAAAATTAAATATTTCAAGAACTTTAAACCAGTTCTGTGTATATGGTAATATATATCTAAGAACAAAGTGAAATACAACAGCATTTTAAACTTCAGTCAGTAGGTTTATTGAATAGTAATATATTGACATTTTAATTTTAAATTACATTAACATATTTTAAACTATATTCAATCATTATGAATATATTTAAAATAATTATTCTATAATATATATTATACAAGAAAGAAAATAAATAAATAAATAAATTGAGATTATTAGGAAGTGTTTTTGGTAGTGTATGAGAAAAGTGTTACATATTCAAAATAAGTCAGTAAAACCTTATTGCTAAACTTGAATAAAAATACAAATATTGATATAATTTAAAACACTATGTCTTGTATATTGGATATACATTTTAGTATTTTTGTATTAAAATGGTTTATAAACAATGAACTCCCCAGAGCCAATTATACATGTAACAACCAGATTGTGTTTCTAAAAGCTGTCACTCAATATAACGGAGAAGTGATGGTTGCAGGAATAGCTCTTCCCACATCTGAGAGGAGGGAAAATACAGAAAATGTAAAATAAATACAGGGGTCTAATCAAATATTAATGTGTTCATGCCAAAATGATGAAAATACAAGCATTATAATTTGTGTGGAAAATGCCTTTTATTGGTATACATTAATTATGTAGAATAGTGCATTTCATTGTGGCATATTCATACATGCACATAATGTAATTTGATCATTTCACTCCCTAATACCTCCCCTTAAACTATTCTCCTTCCCGCTGGCCATCTTCCTCCACTCTATTGCTATCCCTTCTACTTTCATGAGATCCTTTTTTTTTCTTTTCTTTTTTCCTTCTAGCTTCTACATATGTCGAATGAGCACAATAATACTGCTTGTTATAGGTTATGGAAAGATCAGGCATATTATTTGGCATTTTATTTATTTATTTATTTATTTATTTATTTATTTATTGTGGTGTTTGGGATTGAACCCAGGACCTCTTGCATGCTAGGCAATTGTTCTACCACTGAGCTACATCTGTGGCCCATATTCAACTTTTTCTTTTTTTTTTTTTTTTGCGGTACTGGGATTGCACCCAGGGGCATTCTACCTCTGAGCTACACCCCCGGCCCTATTTTTTATCCTTTATTTTGAAACTGGGTCTCACGAAGTTGCGGAGGGCCTCACTAAGTAGCTGAGGCTGGCTGCGAACCCAGATCCTCCTGTCCCCGCCTCCCAAGTACTGGGATTACAAGCGTGCGCCACCATGCCCAGATCATATTCAACATTTTAAATGTGTATTTTTCAATATTTAAAAAATGCACTCATTTTATTATTTCACATACTGTCCTACTAGGGAATTAGACAATTTCACTTAAAATATTAAATATTTACAATTGATAACTTAATAATTGCTGTTAAATGTAATCAATACACTACTGTCATATTCTTTCTTTTAATAGTCACTTTGCTAAGTGTAAAAATGGTAAAAATGATTCTATAATCTTTATTCAAAATGTATAATTTTTATTCAAAGTATTCATATAGAAAAACCATTTTATGAGAGTCCTGGATTTTTAATAATCTCTTTCTTGTAAATATTAGTAAATCAAGCCCAAAGTTGATTATTGAAAGGCAATAAAATAATTGTATTTTTTCCTACTAGCATGTAAACCAAAAACTGAAAGTCAATGTCAAGGACTTGTATCCTTTACTACTCACTGCTATTGTTGTTGCTTTTATTTCCTACTATTGGAGAGAGTGCTTGATAAAAAAATAATGGCTTCATAAATACTGCATTTGGAAAAAATTTCTGTGCATGTGTATTATAAATCATCACTCCAAAATGCTATTAACATGTATTGAGCACTTATTATGTGTCATATATAATTGTAAGCATTGGTAGTTTGCTGTAGAGTCTAGATTCAAATCCAGACAATTTAGTTCCAATCCAATTCTTAATTACTTCACAGTTCTTTCCTTTCACATTAATTATATGGGTGAAAATAAATTTGGTGGGACCACATAATTCTGTTAAAATATCCTTTCTTACAGATGAGTTTTGATCTGAATTTTAAAGAAAACAAAAATGAGAAAACTGGATTGTGAACCATCTCTGGGTTTTGTGATGCTGTCTGCAAAGACATAGAGGAAAGCACACATAGTTTTTTGAAGACAAGATGGGTGGTATTCATGAAGCAGCAGGCTCATGCACAACCTGGGGGTGGGATGAGAGGAGCTCCAATTTGATTTTCAAATGTTGTAGTTGCCTTAAAGAAAGTTCCCCTGTACTTTCAATTAGGAGAAAAGTCTGGTTTGAGGATTATCTGGACTGAACCTTTGTGAGCTGCTTCTGCCTAATTTGATATCAGACATATTTCTTGCCACCCCAGAACGTCAGTTTTCAAAATTTAAAATAAGAATAATAACTCTTTCAATGATTATATCTGAGGATTAAAGAAAATGAATTACAAGTGTGCGCCACCACACCCGGCTCCCAGTCTTTCTTACTTTCCCTTTTTACAGAGAGATCATAGTGTAACATCCTAACTCCAATGCAGAACACTGGAAGATGAGAGCCGCGTGTTAATCATCATTCTATTTTATGGGGTGTACCTAAACTCTTTGGTCAATTTCTTATTTTATCTCTTTGCACTGTGAAGTCCCAGGCTGAAGCCTTTTGTAGTAAACATGCTGTCTCAATCTTGTGCCATGTCTTGTTTTAATATTTAAACTGCTCAAAAAACCCACTTGGAAGTGCAAATAAGTTAAGAAAAGTTAGGACAACACAGTAAACTGGGAACAGGATCTATTGAATAAATGTCCCAGCTTCAGTCATTGAAAGGGACAAAACTGGAAAGATTTTTCCGTGTGTCTCGCGAGACCCCATGGTAGCAACTCCCCATGCTTCCTTAGTTGGCTTCTCTTTCTAATTTGTCTCATTATCTCTCTTCTATCACTGTGCTTCTTGAAATCCCTTCTCAATTAAACTATCGGCACACAATTCTTTTCTGAAGGCTCTACATTTGGAAAAGCCCAAGTCATAATATTCACCATTTACTTAGAGTCAATAATAGTTTTAAAAACCTTCTCTTCCCTTAGAAAATGTATTTATATTTAATAAAAGAAAATGAAAGATGCATTATCTACATTTTGCAGGGCTGAGGTGCATTATCTACATCTTCCATCTCTCTAATTTATTTATAAAAAGCTCCACACTTTTCGATTTATCTTTGTCTTCTTTATTGTGATAATAATGATCCTTAGACATTTGACTTATAAGAATTTATGAGAATTTCCATCACTATCCAATACCAGCAAGGAGGATGGGAGATTTCTCAGTGAATTGTTTTACCTCTGATTTCCTTCCTTCTTCAGTAGAGAAATAAGTGATTTTAAAAGATTTTATATATATGTATATTTGTGTATATGTATATATGCAAATATATGTGTGTGTGTTTATGTATTCATATATATGTATATATGTGTATTATATATATACATATATATATGCTCATTTTAATTGTCTTACATTTCTAGAATCATTCTGGTTATATACCAGAATCCACAACAATAATAAATATAAGAGAAAAACTTCATACAGAAGAATAATAGGGTTAAGGTTAGAGATTAAAGCACAAAATCAATATATCAAATATTGAAAGCTGTTATTTCTGGTACATACTGCACCTCTATAAAGATCAACAATGTGCAGTGATGAATCTAATTAGCACATTCTGAAACATTTCATTAATTTCAGTGTTGTTGTGATATCCAATGGGAGTTATTTCCAAATTTGTATTTATCTATTAAATTTCTGCAAAACATAACATAAATTTTCACAAGCAAAAATAGTTCAGTTTCCCTTTTAATTCCCTACTTCTTGAGTGTCTTAGCAGTAGTGGTGTCTATTTTCCTAGCAAGACCAATGTCTCCTTTATGAGTCACTTATCTACATTGCAAACCCAGCTAAAGTGTGGCAGAATGATTTGTGGACAGAAATTATTCAGCTGTAAATTACTTTGCTTTCCCTTTACCTGAATTCATCATTTTAAATCCTTGTTCTTCAATTCTATTGCATTATTTCTGTTTCTATTTTAGTAAATCATGCAAGTTAAATTATGACACAATAACAGCAGGTGACTCTCTCTCTCTCTCTCTCTCTCTCTCTCTCTCACACACACACACACACACACACACACACACACTACATACTCGAACACTTATAAATCAATAAATCATTGGTTCTGCTTACCTTAGAAGCATCAGCTTAAACAACAAAAAGCAATGAAAAAATCTATTCTCTAAAAAATGTCTGAAATAAGCTTAAAAAGAGGTAAGTGGAACCTCTACAAGCTTCTTAAATGCATGTGCTTTTATGTCAACATTGCATTCAGTTGTCTTTAAAGTCTAAACCTAAAATTATCTGACCTTACTATACTTATTTGAAAAGTCTTATTAATATTGGAATACTCCTAAGACTGCATATTGTAGTAACAATGACTATTCAATATATTAAATACTCCTTTTGGTATCATGAACTTAAACAGGCATTTGGGTTGGAGGAAAAGCATCTTTGTGTCTAAATGGTTTTGCTGAGTGAACTTTCAGAGGCAGGGATTCCTGAACAAGGACTATCACTGGGAGACATTTGGTTGTTCTCAGCATTGGGATATTTTACAATGCAGGCAATGTTTGTTTTCTTTTTCACTCTTTCTAAATATGGAAGCAACCTCCTTTTTCTTGAGGTTCTATCGCTTCAGTAGATAAAACTCAGAAAAAGACAATTGTCTTCAAGCCCTTTTACTTCTGTTTCAGCTTGTACTGTACACTAAAAGGGATTTCACACTGCTATTTTTTGTTATCCTCTGGATCCTCCAAATCTCAAGATTTAGCAGTAAGAATTTCCCTTTCTATGAAGAGAAAGTATATTATATGCACAGCTGTGAGAAGAGTATTTTATATTATCAAACCAGTTATTTCTAAAAAAAAGATATTATCTACTGGCATTATGGACCTCAAATAGAGATGAAATTTTTGAAATCCTTTCACTAATTGTGTTTATTTTTAATGAGTGACAAAGTAGTAGTGAATGATATTGCTTTTGTAAAAAGCATAATAACAACAGAAATATCAGTTTTTCAGTTCATTGTGCTCCTTAAAATCAAGTTTTATAGGCAGAATTCACAAGCTCACATAATAGATTTATCCTTTGCTCACTTTCATTTGGAGAAAACTCTTTGTTCACAGGATGCTAATCTTATCATAAAAAAGTACCCAATCCCTAGTTGAGGAGGACTTTTTACTTAGAATTGCATAGAATATTTGTTTATTTTCATTTATCATTGAAAAAACTGCTATTCACAACTGCAAAAACACACAAAAAAACACCTCCATAGAGGTCATAATTGCAATGTTTTAATTTTGTGTCTGATTTTTTTTCATTTGCTCAACAATCATATGTTAAACACAGTATGCTGGGCACTTCTAGGTGCTGTGGATATATCAGTGAACAAATAAGACAAGATCTCTGCTCTCAATTTTAAGAAGGTATAATAGCCAACAAATATAATGAAGAAAGAAAATAGTGTGTATTATGTTAGAAGAGGGAAAATCACTTGCAGAGTAGGTCAAGTGGGTAGCTCTTTGTGTAGCAATCTCATCATTTCAATTGAGACTTCTCTACGAAAGTGACATTTGGTAAGGATTTAAATTAGCAACATCCATCAGGAAGATTTTTCAGATTTTTGAGAACAGACTGCAAGGAATATAAACCAGAAGATGCTTATATGTTTGACACACTCAATGGAGAAACATTTAAATGCAGTAGAATGACAGAGGGAAAGAATAGTAGTAAATAAAATATCAAAGTTATGAGTATCCTTATAAAAGGAAATTTGCCACTACACTAAAGGATATAAGGAGTCATTGCAAATATTTAAGTAATTGAGTTACAAAACTCTCATAGTTTTAAAGTATACTACTAGACTATAAGGGCAAGATTAAGATTGTTTGAAATTGTAATCTCCATAAAGGAAGAGGTATTTTAGACAGCATTCCAATAAGTTAGTTCTGCTTCTTAGATAGATTGAATACATTATTGAACATTATTACATATGAATACATTAATACATATGAACATTATTACAGTAAATGTTTACTTGTATTCATGATTTCAATGTAATACTATATACCCATATACAAGAAATTACATTTTCCTTTAAAACATAAGCAGTTAAATTAGTATATTCATCTAATAAAATAAATTCTATGTAAGAGAAAAATATCATATTTGGCTTTCTGTATTAGTAGCTTATCTCTCTTTCTCTATAAATTTTCATTCAGTATAATTCACTTTATTGTTGTTCTATATTTCCATAAGATTTGACAAGCGCCACCAACCAAATTAATATATAGAGATTTCTTTCATTGCCATTTGCTATAGTTTGAATATTCCTCCCTTCCCAAACTCATGTTGAAATGTACTTGTCTACGTGGATCGTATTGGGAGGTGGGGCTGTTAAGAGGTGACTTGGCCATGAGAGGAGTTCCACACTCTGGTTGGTTTAATGTTTTAATAAGAAAGCTTTGGCCTCTCTCCACTCTTCCACTCGTCTGCTGTGTGAGTAATGCTGCCTCCCTACAGAGAATGCAGCATTCAAAGCACCATCCTGGAGGCAGAGAACAGGCCCTCGCCAGTCACCAAACCTGTCAGCTTCCTGATCTTGGATTTCTCAGATTATACAAACATGAAAAATAAGTTTATATTGCTTATAAATTACCAAGTATGTGGTATTCTGTTATAGCAGTACAAAAAAGACTAAGTCATCCTCCAAAAATATCCTATGGTGCTATGTTGTGGTCAATATACTCCAACACATTGATTTGTACTCAGTCACTCTACTTCCGCCTTTCAGTAAATGTTATAGGAATGGGAGTATAATATATGCAACTTGTGAGCCTGACTTCCTTCACTCAGCATAATGGATCTGAGATTTGCCCCTGTTATGTCAGTTTGTTTTGTTATATCACTGATTAGCATTCCATTGTGTGAATAGTTTATCTGTTCATCTATTGAAGAACATTTAGGATGTTTCCATGTTTAAGTTATTATAAAGAAATGTTATTAACACCAGGTACAGGTTTAATGTATGAAGATTCAAAGTATTCTGCATCCTAGTCAGCATTCAGTACTATTATTCTTTTTTTTTCTGGTGTGGCATTGTGGTTTAAATTTCTGTAGTTCTAAGTACTAATCATTTTGAGCATAATGTCATGTGCTTATTTGCCAACTGCATATAAACTGCATTATTTGCCAACTGCATTTGATGAAGTGTTTATTAAAATCTTCTGCTCATCTGTGTTTTTTATTGGATTACATTTTTTTACTGCTTAGTTCTGAAAGTGTTTTGTATATTCTGGATAAAGGTCATTTGTTATATAAATTACTTCAAATACTTTCTCCTGATCTGTAGCTTATCTTTGTATTCTCTAAATAATATTATTAATGAACAAGTTTTAAGTTTGTACAAAGTTTTTTTTTCTTACATCGATTGTGCTTTCACTCTTGCATCTAAGAACCCATTGACTAACCTGATTCACAAATAACTTATTCTAGCCTTTCTTATAAATTTTATAGTTTACATTTCACACTAAAGTGTATGATTTTTTCCTACAGCTATGTAAAAATATGTAATTTGTTTCATCACCATTTTATTGAAAGACTACCCTTCCCACTGAAATATACTTTAACCTTTGTGAAAAATAAAGTGCACATAGATTAGAAAGAAAAGGCCCAACAAAAGGTGCTGCCTATAATGAAATAACTATGAAAGGAGTAGCCAGGCACCACAGAAAAAAATTAAAGAATAATGACTTTACTCCAGGCAAATGCCATAGAAAAACAGTGGTGTTAATTCCATAGTAGTCCAAAAAGGCTAAATGGAAAGATTTGAAAACCACATTTATGAGGTGTCCCCAATTCATTGTAGGAATAGTATCAGAAAAGGCCAAGTAGGAGCCATGACTTTCTTCACCATCTGTGGACAAGACTTCCCTTCCCTTCATCCTTCGGTGTCACTGGAGACCACAGGAGTAGACTCTATATTAACTCTATCTACTAGCAATTAGGCATTCCTTCCAACTAATACAGTCATTATGTCATAGGAATTTTACTGGATATGACGATCTTTGCCAGGTAACAAGTGACAACTAGGCCACTTCAACTTCAGTGTCTTTAGAAATCATGTGGGGAGGTACAACTTCTACCCCAGCCCATCAATAATGAGAAGCTGCCTCTCAAGTGTCTAGTGAGGTCACCTGGCAGAAATGAAGCAACCCTGTTCTCCTGCAAGTGTAGAGTCAGAAAAAAGTCAATTAAAAGAGGAGATGTAAATAAGATCACATAACATAGTATGAAAATATTCACCTTTTCATAGAAAATCACCAATAACTGGAAGATCTCTAGCTAAGTGAAAAAATATATAATTCGTAGCTAATCAATAGATGCTAACACTGAGATGAAAGAGATGCCAGAATTATCCGGACAATATTTTAATTCAGTGAGAATAAAAATGCATCAATAAACAATTCTGAACTTTCATGAAGCAAAATGAAAATTTAGAAAGCTTTAGCAAAGAAATAGAATGTTTCAAAAAAGAAATAAAGGAGAATAAAATGGAAATTTTAAAAGTAAAATGAATGATATTTGAAATAAAAAGATAGGGAATAGGCACCATATCACATAAATTGAAAAGGAAATAATTCATAGGCTAACAGCTAGGACAATAAAATTACACAATATGAACAAGACATAAAATAGACTGAAAAATGTGCCAAGTGTCAAAGAATGATATTAAACAAAAGATATATTATACATTAAGCTTTCATTCTCCTTTTGGGTTTTCCTGATTAGTTAGAAGAAAGTTTTTTAATGTTTATACAACAAAGAAATGATGGGGTTTGAGGAATTAGACATCCTTATGATGATTTGAATATTACACAGCATAAACATGTATAAAAACATCACATGGTAACTTATAAAAATGCAAATTTTCATGATTCAATTTTAAAAAGTAAAAAATAAGATAAATATGTTTTCTGTCTGCTTATTAATTTGGGAATATTCTAAAGTTAAATATTTAAGGAAATTGTTATTGGAATAAGTATATTAAATTCCACTATTTTTAGTAAATATCTACATGAAATAGTAGATATTCATTTTAGTTTTAGCCCAAGTATATAGTCACAAACAAAGGACAACTGACATGCATTCATAAATAATAAATATAAGCTATTAATATTTACAGTAATTAGATTAATTGGGTATAAATTTAAGTACTGTATATATTAACCATAGTCACACAACTGTGCAATAAATCACTAGAACTCATTTCTCTTATCTAACTAAAGCTTAGTACCCACTGACCAAGAAAGGAGGGAGGGAAAAGAACTGGTCAGCCTAAACGAATATTTTTGAACAAATAATGCTGAGACAATTAGACAACCAAGTCATAGACTAAATAAATAAATAACCTCAACTAAACCTCCTATTTAATAAAAAATTAATTAAAAGTGAATCACAATATTGAATATACAATGAAAAATTATCAAACATTTAGAAAAATCTTTTGGAAAATGTCTTAAAATGCAATGTAAAGCAAAAATTCTGAGACCTGACACCAACAGCAGATTTATAAAAGGAAATATTGATATATTGAGCTTCAGTGAAATAAAACATTTATCTGTAAAAGCCTTACTTTCTTAAATGTTTACCAAAAATAATAAGGCCATGGGAAATTTTTCGGAATATAGATGTAGTCAAGGAGTTCTTATACTTGACCACAAAATCACAATACATAAATACAGAAGCTGATTTATTGGATCTAATCAAAACTAATATTATTTTTTGCGATATGAAGACCCTGTAAAGAAAATGAAAAGGCATGCTGCAGATTAGAATAATATGTTTTCAAACCATATAGCCAACAAAAACTGTATGTAGAACATACAGAACCCTCAAAATTAAACATTTGAACAAAAACCCCACAGGAATTGAATTAAGAAATGACAAGTGAAGACATTTCACTGAAGAGGTTATCCACATAGCACACCAGTACATGAGAAGATGTTTAAATTCATTAGCTGTTTTGTTAATCATTGGAGAAATGCAAATTAGAACTGCAATGAGATGTCATTATACTCCCATCAGAATGGCTAAAATGAAAAAGAACATGAAAACACCAAATGCTGGAGATCATTTAGGGAAACTGGGTCACTAATACGTGCAAAATAATATAGCTGCTCTAGAAACAAATTTGACAGTTTTTTTTTCTTTCTTTGTCTTTGTACTGAGGATTGAACCAAGAGCATCCAACCTCCAAGCTACACCCTCAGCATTTTTTATTATTTATTCTGAAACAGGGTCTTGCAAAATTGCTGAGGCTGTCCTCGAACCTGTGATCCTTCCGTCTCAGCCTCCCAGGTACTGGGATTACAGGTGTGTGCCATTAAACCTGGCAATTTTGAGGATTTCTTCTAAAAGTAAACAAATATCTACCATATGACCCACCGATTTTACTCTTAGGAATTTTTTTTTTTTTTGAGGTACCGGGGATTGAACGCAGGGGCGTTCTACCTCTGCGCTACGCCCCCGGCCCTATTTTTTATACTTTATTTTGAAACCGGGTCTCACAAAGTTGCGGAGGCCTCACTAAGGAGAGAGAGAGAGAGAGAGAGAGAGAGAGAGCTGAGGCTGGCCGCAAACCCGGATCCTCCGGTCTCCGCCTCCCAAAGTACTGGGATTACAAGCGTGTGCCACCACGCCCGGCCTTACTCTTAGGAATTTATTCCAGAAAAAAATTTTTAAAAAACTGATATTCGCTGGGTGTGCTGGCACACACCTGTGATTCCAATACTTTGGAGGCTAAGACAGGAGGATCACAGGTTTGAGAAAAGCCTCAGCAACTTATTGAGAACCTGTTTCAAAATAAAAAATAGAGCTGGAGTTGTAGCTCAGAGAAAGAGTGCCTCTGGGTTCAACATCCAGTAACAAATCAATCAATCAAACAAACAAACAAAAAAAGGTATTTATGCAAAAACCTTTACATGAACATTTAGAACATTCACAATGTCCAAAAGGGAAATAGTTGAACAAAATGTTGTACATACTTACATACAATGCTACTCAGCAATACAAAGGAAGAAACTGTTGAAAAAGATAGCAACCTGAAGGAATTTCCGAAAGAAAAACATTGAGTCAAAAGAAGCCAATCCAAAATTATTACATATGTGTGATCCCATTTATGTAATATTTTGAAATGGCAAAGTTATAGAAACAGAGAAGTGAAAAATAGTTGCCAGTGGTCAAAGTGGGGTTGTGGGTACAGATGTCTCTCTGTGAGGGTAACACAAAGAGTGCTTGTGATGATGGAAATGTTCTATATCTTGATTGACCCGGGACCAATATCTGGGTTGCACTATAATTTTAGAAGATGTTACCACTTCAGACACCTAGAATAAAGATCATTCTATATTGCACTATAATTTTAGAAGATGTTACCACTTCAGACACCTAGAATAAAGATCATTCTATATTATTTCTTACAATACATACGATTTGTGAATCTACCATCATTTCAATATTGGAAGTTTAAGCAAAAATAGATGACCCATATACATATGGTGCTATTTCTGGCTATTATATTTTATTCACTCCATTGGTCTATATGTCCAAGCTTTCACCAATATTACATTATATTGGTTAATTCATCTTTAAAGTCAGTATTAAAATAAGATATTATGAGTCTTTCAGCTTTGTTCTCTTAGTCATAGTAGTAAAGGCTCCAAGATTTACCCTGCTTGTGAGCTAAAAGTGTTAGCCTGCTACATTTTCATATATGCTGGCAAAAGATGTGAATCTTTGAAACAGAAATAACATTGCTCACAGCACAGCAGGAAGCATAAACTTCATATTTGCATCTATTTTACCTTGTCCCCAAGTCCCACCAGTGCAGGGCTGAGGCAGATGGATGCTGTTGGGGCAGTAGGTGTGCTCCACAGGTAAGGAAACTGAAGCTTCTCAAAGTGACAATTTTACATGGGCTCTAGTACTAAAACTTCAATCTCTACCCTGGAAGGAATAAAGATTGAGGATAGTGTCTCTGTCTGCTGAGACTGTGTATTTATACAAACATCATTGTAAAGATATCTTGGAACAAAACGTGATCCAATTCCTGCTGAAATGCAAAAAATCATAAAAAATTGTCTGGGAACAATATTTACACCTTTCTCTATACCATCTTACCTTCTAGCAAATTTTACTGTAAATTTGACCCTCTGTCAGTCTTTCTGAATCATCTGACTAAATGGGGCTAGGGCCAAATTCATTCAGTTTGTTTTACACAGTATTAAATTAAGGCTACTATAAGTATCACACGAAGCAGCAGGAGGAGGCCAATCTTCAGTGCAGACATTGACCGTTGTCCCTGTGTCCCCACTGCCATCCTCCACATTGTCAATGACTGTCCTTGAATAGCTTTCACCTTAACTTCTTGTGTTGTTCTATGCTGTCACTCCATGGGATTTATCCAGGTAGATCAGAATATAATCATGGTTTCTGACTCTACCTTGCCCCTTAAAAGGGGAGTTTAGGGTGTTTCTGTTATTTTTAACAATGCTGGTCAGTAATTTAGTCTAATTTATATGCTTTCAAGGGTTGAGTTGGTATTTGCTTAAACATTTAAAGGTTTTCTTTAAGATCATCCTCTAAAGGGCAATTCATCATGTTTTCAAGAGAGCCAAGTTAATGCCTGACTTTCATATAAGAAGTACAATACCCAGAAAGCACATGCTATTTCTGAAAAGAACATTTACAATTTGCATTCTCTCCAAATGGATCCTACATCAGTCTTCAGTTGTTCTGAAAGACATTCCTATTTTCTTCTCTCTCCTCTGTCCTTCCAGGACTAAAAGTATTCCTAACCTTGAGGTCAGAGTACTGCTCTCCCTTTAAATCCACAAACTCTATCCCAGTTTAGGAGTTATAATTTATACTTTAAAAAAATCTCCTACTCCGACATAGACCTTTTGTCTGCAAGCATCATTTACAGGAAAGATAGGAGTAACTTTATAAAAGGTGATCTGAATTGTTTGAATCCCCTATTCTATATCCCTTCTGTCAGAATTGCTATTAGAGGATGAACCAACCAAGGTGGCTTGGAGTTGCTTCTGTGATGCAGGAAAACGCATTGTGCTCAGGAATGATTAGGACAAAGTTATGATTTTTCCAAA
The DNA here is from genome assembly GCA_004027185.1 of Glis glis. Classification (NCBI taxonomy): domain Eukaryota; kingdom Metazoa; phylum Chordata; class Mammalia; order Rodentia; family Gliridae; genus Glis; species Glis glis. Next base: position 42,887 of record PVJS01008457.1, read on the forward strand.
TAGCTCCATTTAAAACCCCTAAAATCTTCTGTGTAGTAGAAAATTTAATCTTGCCAAAGAGAGATCTGTTATTTGATCGTGGCTCCTGTGATGTGCTCTCCATGTCTCTAGAATTGACTGGGTGCCTTGGATCACAATGGATAGTTTAACAATATAGTTCAGAATAGGAGCTTTTGGTTTCACGGTATTGGTAGACCTCTGGAGGGCTGGAGACTTGAGATCATCAGCAGCACCATGGGCTACTAATGGTGGTGGAGCCACCTCAACAGTGAGGCTTGTGTGAATGTCCCTGATTGGTAATACTCCCTGTGTATTGTCACCCGTAGTAGGAAAGTAAGGCTGATTCCACAGGAAAAAGGTGACTGGAAATTCATTGCTTGGTATTTTTCTTGGAGTCTGTATAAAATTCTCTTCTCTTGGCTGACTTTAATCTGTCCTTTCCCTATAATAAAAAACAGTCATTAGTATAACAGGTCTCAGTGAGTTCTGTGAGTTTTTCTATAGATTATTGAACCTGAGGGTGGTTACTGGAATATCCTGAACTTGTAATTGGTGTCAGAGTGAGGATGGTTCTGGCTGGACTGTTCTCCTAACTTCACTAACCTTCAGAAACACCCCTCTTTTGTTCTTCATGCCCCCTAAAGTGGACAACATAGGATGATCTCTTGGGGACAACTGTGTTCGATGGCCAAACTTCACCACTTTAAAGTGTTTGGAACAGGAAAAAATTACAGAAGTTTTTCATACTCTTAAGCTATTGTCAAAAAGCTTTTGTGGTAAAGGGTACACTGTTACCAGGCTGAAAATGATCTAGAGAGGCAAAACGATGATACAGATTAGTTCTGATAAATATAACAGGAGCTTGTGATCTAAACTTCCCTGCAAGATGAATGCAAGACCAATGATTTAACTTTGCCCAGAAATCACAAGTAGGGCAGGAGGTGCTAACCTCTACATCGAAACCAGATTAACGTTCAGTCAGAAGCTTGTATATTGTTGGTCTAATTTTAGAGAATGGGACCTTAAAATGGGAAGATGAGTGACCCAGAGAGTTCAATCAGCAGTTGCAATTTGTTACTATTGTCTGCGACCCGAAAAGGTACATGATTAGTTTCACCACTAATTTCTCAAGGGACAAACCGAACAGCCAAACCACTAGCAAAAGTCCAAGTATCAGAGTTCTTCCCTGTGAGTGGAGTAATAATGTCTTCTTTTGGTCCTACATAGCTCCTGTGGAAGCTACAGAGCCTCAGGAGTCCAGTAGACATCACCAGGACTCGGGCTAACCAAATCATCAAAGACCTGGGCACAAGCACAGGTGACCTTTTGACTATTGACAGCCCAGTTGGAACATTAATTTTGCTTCAAATAATATAGTGAGGTGTAAATATTTACCTATCTCCAGGTATACAGATTTACCTATCATGTTAAGCTGAGATGGCACTAGGGACACAGCAGCTGTGTTGAATATAAAATTGCCATTTGACAACAGAGAATTTTGAGTCTTCTTCTCACTTTTTTATTCATTGAATCTGACTTTACCTACATCAAAACAGTCCACATCAGGCCAGAGATTCGTAAAGCTGTGTGGGTAGTGTATTCAATTCTGACAAAAGGTCAGAGTAGCAAATTAATGATTGCCATTCAAAAGGAGTTTCAACCTTGTCAGGGAGGTCAGAACTCCAAATTCTTTTTTTTTTTTTTCCCTATGGTACTGGGGATTGAACCCAGGGGCATTCTACCTCCTGGCTACACCTCCAGCCTTATTTTTTTATTTTTTATTTTGAAACAGGGTCTCACTAAGTTGCAGAGGACCTCACTAAGTAGCTGAGGCTGGCTGTGAGCATAGATCCTCTGATCTCAGCCTCCCAAGTACTGGGATTACAAATGTGCACCACCATGCTGGCTCAGAACTCCAAATTCTAAGAGGTTGACTCTGAATGGTAGCTGCTACCCAATGGAAGCGGAAGCTGTATTATTTCAGAGGCTCCAAACAGAGAGATCTTATTTCCAATACACACCCCGAAACAGTCCAATAAGTTGCTGAAAGTCTCCTTTTGTGGCAGAAATCCAAATCAACCACAGTCTTTTTCTTTATTGTTGGAAGGATTAATCATTGTGCATTTGCCTACGCACTAGCCAGAACTTTACTTGACAAGCAGACCACTGAGTTTTGTGCGGGCGTTTCAGCCACCCATGATGTAGAAGTATGTTAAAACCAGAAATATGACTGCATGAGGTTTCTAATTTGCCAAAAATCATCTATGTAAGGAATGCTTTGGACATCAAATAGTAGTTACTCAAATTAAATCCTTACCCACCCACTGATGGTAAATGGCAGATGTGCGTTTCAACTAGCATGTCTCTATTTGCAGCCTTTCCATGATCAGAATTTTCCCATCTGGGAGTGCTGGGACGGAAAATATAAACATATTACACACTAATTCTACAATATGTTCAGATGTAAATGTGAGAACAACACATGGAATTGGTGTAAATAGCACAAGCCACCGGATCATATTAGCTTCTCTTTCCTTTCCCTTGGTGAACCACACTCAGTCTCTAGCTTACATGTTTCTGTTTTTCATCAGAGACAGATCAAGAAGTTTAATGGAATAACGAGTTCCAGATTCCCAGTTTCTATACAATCAGGAGTTCAGGGAAGCACAGAATAGAGAGGGAGACTATTTTGCTTGGATGAGCTAAGATAATTATTTTTGGCTCTTTGCTTTAGGGTGTATGCTACCTCTTCCCTTAATAGCTCCCAATTTCCAAAAAGTACTTGGGCCAATGGTACCATTTCTTTCTATCTTTTTTATACTATTGCCCTTCTTCCCCCAAATCTTCAGCCCCACATCAATTTATTATTATTTTCAAACAGGGTCTCACTAGGTTGCTGAGAGTCTCACTGTGTTGCTGAGGCTGTTCTCAAACCAGCAATCCTCCTGTTTCACCCTTCCAAGTACTGGAATTACAGGCATAAGGCACCATGTCTGGCTTCATTTCTTTTAAACACTAAATAATATTCCATTGTTTGGATGTTACAGTTTATCCATTCATCCACTGAAGGACATCTTGATTGCTTCCAAATTTTGGCAATTAAAAGTATAGCTTCTATAAGCATCTATGTGCAGGGTTTTTTTTTTTTTTTGCGGTACCAGGGATTGAACACAGGGGCGTTCCACCTCTGCGCTACACCCCCGGCCCTATCTTTTATACTTTATTTTGAAACCGGGTCTCACGAAGTTGCGGAGGGCCTCACTAAGTAGAGAGAGAGAGAGAGAGAGAGAGAGAGAGAGAGAGACAGAGAGAGAGAGAGAGAGAGAGAGACAGAGAGAGAGAGAGAGAGAGAGAGAGAGAGAGAGAGTGCACTGAGGCTGGCCGTGAACCCTCCCAAAGTACTGGGATTACAAGCGTGCGCCACCACGCCCGGCTTATGTGCAGGTTTTTGTGTGAACATGTTTTTAACTACTTTGGAGGAACTTATGGTAACACTATGGATAATTTAGTAAGAAACCAATAAACATTCTTCCTAATTGTCTGTGCCATTTTACATTCCCACTACTGATGAATGAAAGTTCCTGTTGCTCCACATCCTTGCCAGCATTTGATATTGTCACTGTTCTAGCAGTTAGTCTTACTTGTATTATTTAACCCTCCTATACTTACACTTTAGTTCCTGAAGTTTGTGTAGTTATTGACTCTTCGGGATTTTCTATATTGTTAGTCATATTATCTACTAAAGAAGTCAATTTTATCTTTTCCTTACCCGTGAGCATATATTTTGTTTCCTTTACTAATCTCACTGCATTAGCTAGGACTTCTAGTACCATGTTGAACACAGTGATGGGCAGGAGGTCCTGGCCTTGCTCCTAATCTTAGTGAAAAAGCTTCCAGCTTCTCATTGCATGCCTCTCTTCAGATTTTTCTGTGTTGGTTTCACCTCACAGTGATTTATTTCACACTCTCCCATTCCGGCTCCTCTTTTTCTTGGCTCTGAACCCTCCTTGATTTGCATGTTCCTTTGAGGATCAGTGAAAGAAAATTGAGAGAAAAAAAATCAAACCACAAAACAAAACAAAACAAAAAACCTGTTTCTATTTCTTCTGGACAAAGAAAATAATTTTGTTTTAGAGTTTTGGTACCTCCATGGCCAATACTACCATCACTGCTGTGACTACTGTGTGAATAGTTTCATTAGTGAGACTTTCCTGAAAGTAGGGCCAGAAAAGGGGGAGGGAGTGATTTCCTCTCTCCTTCATAGTATAGAGGGGTTTTGTTTTTTTCTTGAAAATACTTCTGTCTATATCAGCTATGCAGTCATACAGTCCTGGGATCAGGCTGCCTGTCAAGTGATATGGGATGAAAAGAATAAAAACAAGAAAAACAAAAGGAAAATTAGAACAGGAAATCTGCCACCCTCTTAGTTACTCTTGACTTTCTCTTCTCATGCATTTCTGTGATTATTTACTTTCCAGAATCTATAGAGAGTTACTCTATACATTCTGCCCAGGATTTTGTTAGTGGTATTGTAATAATTGGGAAAGGTTGGAAGAAGCGTGTGTTTCTCTATTTTAGGTGGATCTGGATGTCTGTCCTGTAATGCTTAAGACTTACAAATTCAATTATTTCTATACAAACACATAGCACAAACATATAATTGCAACTATAACTATATTTTCTCATGTCACATTTGCATGAAATAAAAGTCACAGATAAAATGAAGAGAGAAATACACAGAACACTGGAAACTACCTTCTTTCTGTAATTGTATTTAAAAAATCTCTTCCTTTAGTACTCTCCATATTTCAGTCAACAATAACATTAGCATGCTAGAGCCATATGTCATTAATTTATTGGTTAACATGAAAATTGAACATAGCTAATCTCATTTCTATTTTATGTATATTGATCCTTGGCAGCAGGCTTTTACTTTTATTTCCTATATTTCACTAAGCACTGTGCTGAGAATAATTAATTTTAGAGTGAAACAACAATTTTCTCTGGGATTTTCAAATCCTGTTAGCTTTGTTAAAATAGTAGAATAAAAATGCTGCTTGTGTCAGTCTATGATTAAGCAATCAGTCACAAAATACCTTTCTAATTAAATTCAGTATTTCTACTGACTATTGCACATCAAATTTAACCAATTAAAGTAATGAATACCTAATTTATAGATACACACACACACACACACACACACACACACACACACACATACAGAGAGAGAGAGAGAGAGAGAGAGAGAGAGAGATTATAGATTCCTAATTTGGTACTTGTTTGGCCACCAACATAACCTATATCTTTGTGTGTGTGTGTGTGTGGTGCTGGGGATAGAACTGAGGGGCATTCTACCTCCAAGCAACACCTCTAGCTTCATTTTATTTTTTATTTGAAAACAGGGTCTCACTAGGTTGCTGAGAGTCTTACTACATTGCTGAGACTGTCCTCAAACCTGTCAACCTCCCAAGTACTGAGATTACAGGCATGCACCACGATGCCCAACAATGTAACTTATTTCTAAACACATTTTAGTACTGTCAGAACTATTAAATCTCAAAATTAGACATATTGTAAGTAAATGTACTTTGATTATAGATTTTTGCTTCAATTCTATTTTTATGTATTGTTAACATATCTAATTTGCCTACAGGTTCATTAATTAGAATATCCTTAAGTTAAGTCCCCTTCTTCACTCAACTTTATTACTAAAGTAATAAATCAAGTCATCACACTTGATTTGAATCTTTATCAGAGACATGATGATTGACCAAGCCTATGAATCAACTGTGGTAGGATGTGGATTTCCTCAGTGAAAGGTGATTCTACCTTGGTTGAATAGTTGATCTACGTCTTGATAGACATTTCACATTAATTCTCATTGTATCTCGTCTACAAGAAGATGAGAGAAGGCATGGTTTGTTATGTGTTTCTTTGAACTTATTGTAATTCCAGACTCCAGGAAGTGAATAGTTGACTCTCATATTTCATTCTGTGTCCATTCTGCTTCCCCATACTCCTTTTCTCAATCCTCTATAAATTGTCTACAAAATAGGGACCATGTTTTACTTAGGTTAGGTAACCATTACTTTACTGGCACACATGTAAATTTAAAGGACTAAGAAATATATATATTAAATTTAATATTAAAATATGTTTAGAAATAGGTTATATCAGTGGCCAAACAACACATGCGGTGAAAAAAATCCTTGGTAATAGAAATTGTAAAGGATAAGAAATATACAAATTTATGTATTACAAATATTTATTTATTTATTTATTCATTTTTATACTTTTATTGGCACATTATAGTCTCACATCATAATGCATTTTATAGTGATAGTGAAATACATGCACACAGCACTTAACATTCTTGAGTTATTTTTTGAGTCAGGCTCATCTGCATAGAGATGAAATATTATTTTTCAATTACTTCTGATATTTCAAACTTAGAAGTTTTTCAGAACTACTCTCCTTTAATTATTGGACTTGATTTTTTATAATTATTTTGTTTATTGGTGCATTATAATCATACATCTTGATGAAGTTCAGGGTGATAGAGGCATACATGCACACAACACTCAAGTCCTCCCTCAGTTCCTGCCCTATTCCCTCCCCCTTCCCTCCTTCCAATGCTCAGCATAGTGATTGACTTTGATAAGTTTGTGTATGTACACCATGTCCATTGAGGTGTTTCCTCTTACCCCCTACCATCTCCCTCAGTTAAGTCCCTTTCTTCACTCCTCTAAGATTTCTCCCATTTGTCTGGAGTTGCTCCTATGTCCCAATTTCTCCCTAGCTTCTGCATATTAGGGAGAACATCCGACTTTTCACTTTTTGTTATTGACTAATCTCACTTAGCATAATATTCTCCAGTTCCATACATTTCCCTGCAAATGACCTAATTTTGTTCTTCTTTATGGCTGAGTAAAATTCCAATGTGTACATATCCCATAGTTTTATAATCCATTCATCTGCTGATGTATATCTTGGCTGGTTCCATGGTTTGGCAATTGTGAATTGTGTAGCTATAAACATAGATATGAGTACATTACTCTCATATTTTAGTTTCAATTCTTTTGGATAGATATCCAGGAATGGTATAGCTGGGTCATATGGTAGGTTCATTTCCATTCTTCTGAGGATCCTTCACACTGTTTTCTAAAGTGGTTACTGTAATTTGTAATTCTACCAACAGTGTATTAGAGTTCCTACTTCTCACATCCTCACCAGCATTTGTTATTGTTTGTGTTTTTAATGATTGCCATTCTAATTGGGGTTAGGTGAAATCTCAGGGTAGTTTTGATTTGCATCTCTCTGATTGCTAATGATGTTGAATGTTTTTTCATACATTTATTGGCCATTTGAATTTCTTCTTTTGTGAAGTGTCTATTTAGTTCATTTGCCCATTTTCATTGGGTTATTTGTCTTTTTTGGAAATGAGTTTCTTGAGTTCTCTGTATATTCTAGATATTAGTTCTCTGTCAGAGGAGAAGCTGGCAAAAATCTTCTCCCTTTCTTTTGGCTCTTTCTTTGGGTTCATAGTTTCTGTTGCTGCACAGAAGCTCTTCAGTTTAATGCAATTTCACATATTAGTCCCCATTTTAATTTTGTGTGCCTTTGAGGTCTTGTTGAGGTAGTTCTTACCCGTGCCTATATGTTGGAGTGTTTTTCCTATGCCCTCTTCAAGTAGCTGCAAGTTCTCTCTGGTCTAATTTCCAGCCCTTTGATCCATCTTAATTTGACTTTTGTGCAGGGTGAGGAAGTGGTGTCTATTTCAAATTTTCTGTATATGGATAAACAGTTTTGCCAACACAATTTGTTGAAGAGGCTCTCTTTTTTTGAGTGTATGTTTTTGGCTCCTTTTTCATAAACTCAAATGGCTGTAAGTGTGTGGATTTGTTTCTGAGTCTTCCATTCTGTTCCATTGGTCTATGTGTCTGCTTTTGTGCCAATACCATGCTGTTTTTATTACTATGGCTCTGTTATATAGTTTGAAATCGGGTATTGTGATGCCTCCTGCATGGTTCTTGTGGTGAGAACTATTTTGGCTATTCTGGTTTTTATGTTGTTCCAAATGAATTTAAGGACTGAATTTTATATATCTATGAAGAAAAACCTTGGTAATTTAATGGGTATTGCATTGAATCATTTGATCAATTTTGGAATACCAGTTTGATGATATTTATTCTGCTTATCCAAGACCATGGGAGTCCTTCCATCTTCTAAGATCTTCTTCAATTTCTTTTTTTCTAATAGTTATCATTTTCCTTGTACAAGTATTTTACCCCTGTGATTAGGTTTATTCTTAAATATTTTATTGTTTTTGAAGATATTGTGAGTGGAAATGTTTTCTGGCTTTCTTTTTCAGTGTATTTATGTTTGGCATACAGAAAAGCTTCTGATTTTTTAAGATTAATTTTTTTATCCAGACATTTTTCTGAATAGTTGATCAGTTCTAAAAGTCTTTTGATTGAGTTTATTGGGTCTTTTAAGTATGTCATCTACAAACAGAGATAGTTTCAGTTCTTTTCCTATTTGTACTCCTTTGATTTCCTTCTCTTGCCTTATTGTTCTGGCTAAAGTCTCAAATACTCTATTGAAAAAGAGTGATGGTAGTGGACATCCTTGTCTTGTTCCTGTTTTTCAGGGGAACTCTCATAGTTTTTCCCCATTCAGCATAATGTTGGCTGTGGGCCTATTGTATGCCTTTATGATATTGAGGTATGTTCCTTTTATTCTAATTCTCTGCAGTGTTTTTAGCATGAATTGGTTTTGGATTTTGTTGAATGCTTTTTTAGCATCTATTGAAATGATCATGTAATTTTTGTCCTTAATTCTGTTTATGTGGTGAATTACAGGGATCGTTTTTCATATATTGAACCAGCCTTGCATCCCTGGGATGAACCCAACTTGGTTGTGGTGTATAATTTTCTTGCTGTGGTTTTGAATGTACATTACCAGTACTTTGTTTAGATGTTTTGCATGTGAGTTCATCAACAATATTGGTCTGTAGTTTTCTTTTCTTGAGCTGTCTTTATTCTGTTTGGTATTGATGTGGCATTGGCTTTATAGAATGTATTTGGGAGAGTCCTGTCTCTTTCTATTTCATAGAAAAGATTGAGAAGTGTTGGGATTAGATCTTCTATAAAGTTTTTATAAAATTCAGCTAGGAAACCATCTGGACCTGGGCTTTTCTCTGATGGTAGGCTCTTTATTGCTGCTTCAATTGCTTTGATTGCTATTGGTCAGTTTAAATTTTCTATTTCTTCTTGACTAAGTTTAGGGAGTTTGTATGTGTGTAGAAATTTGTCAATTTCTTCTAGGTTTTCCATTTTGTTGGAGTATAATTTTTCAAATTAGTTTTTCATAATCCTCTGGATTTCTGTGCTGTCTGTGGTAATATCACCAGTTTCATCTCTTTTTTTAGTAATTTGGGTTGATTCTCTCTTTATTTTGGTTAGGATGGCTAATGGTTTATCTATTTTGTTTCTTTTTTCAAGAAATCAGCTTTTCGTTTTGTTGATTAATTAAATTGTTTTATTGTTCTCTACTTTATTGATTTCTACTCTAATTTTAATGATTTTCTGTCTTCTGGCTCTGGGATTGGACTTTTCTTTCTTTTCAAGGGCTTTGAAGTGTGCCATTAGGTTATTTATTTGGTGAATTTCTGTTCTTCCTATGTAAGCACTCAGTGTTATGAATTTTCCTCTTAATACTGCCTTCAAAATGTCTCAGATATTTTGATACATTGTGTCTCTGTTTTCATTTGTTTCTAGAAATTTCTTAATTTTTCCCCTTATTTCTTCTATGACCCATTCCTCATTCAGCAGTGTGGTGATAAGTCTATATGTATTCATGAAATTTCTTTGGGTCTTCTTATAGTTTATTTCTAGTATCATTCCATTATGGTCTGAAAAGATGCAGGGGGTTATGTCACATTTTTAAATTTTCTAGCCGGTCGTGGTGGCGCACGCTTGTAATCCCAGTACTTTGGGAGGTGGAGACCAGAGGATCCGGGTTTGTGGCCAGCCTCAGCTCTCTCTCTCTCTCTCTCTCTCTCTCTCCGTCTCTCTCCCTCTCTCTCCCTAGTGAGGCCCTTCGCAACTTCGTGAGACCCGGTTTCAAAATAAAGTATAAAAAAATAGGGCCAGGGGTGTAGCACGGAGGTAGAATGCCCTTGGGTTCAATCCC
>PVJS01008458.1:0-53080 GCA_004027185.1 Glis glis
TTTTGAAACCGGGTCTCACAAGTTGCGGAGGGCCTCACTAGGTAGAGAGAGAGAGAGAGAGAGAGAGAGAGAGAGGGAGAGAGAGAGAGAGACAGAGACAGAGACAGAGCGCGGGCGCGCTGAGGTTGGCCGCGAACCTGGATCCTCCAGTCTCCGCCTCCCAAAGTACTGGGATTACAAGCGTGCGCCACCACGCCCGGCTAATTTGATATTTTTTAAAAAGCCAAAGAGGGTTGAGTGTTAAACTCAGAACACTTGGAAGAACATCGTCAAAGGAAAATGTAGGAAGGAAGGAAAAGGAACCTAGGAGGTGAAGGCTTGGAATGTAAGATACTCGCGCCGTCCTTCGGGCCGGGGATGGCAGGAGTGAATCTAGACCCATGCCAGGAGGAAATGTGTATAAGACAAGGCCCCCACACGAGTGCTTCCCCAGAGCCCTCAGCTTGTGACGCCAGCCCAGAGAAGGATGCAAAGAATTTTGGTCATAAATTATTTTCAAATATCAAATAAATCACACACACAGCCACAAACACGCTTTCACAATTGAGTAAAACCAGACTCATATCCAAATACATCCAGTTTTCTCAAGCATCATTAAATATCAGGCATCAGACCTTTGGTTGAGAGCAATGGGTGATTGGAAGATAGGTCAGCCCTACCTTTCCACAGTTTCAGTCTTGCTCAAAGCTCTGTTCCGGGCACTGGGAATATCTGCAGGGCAGATGGTAACATGTCCACCTCTGTAGCTTTGGCACCTAGCCCCGAGTTGGCCCACAGCAGGTACAAAAAGATGCGTTTTGCTGAAGGAATACCAGTTTCAATTCAGCATCTCGGTGATGTTAAGTGAGAAGACAAACGACATTATTCCCATTGCCAATGATGACACCAAGCACAGAGAAGCACACTGCCCCGTCCAGTGAGTCCCAGGCTAGGATCTACTTATCCACACCCAACCTTCCAATTTCTCTGGCACTTTAAATTCACACTCTTTCCCCAGATCCTCATATGTCCAAGAAATCCCTGAGCTGTCCTCCTCTGCATGCGTTTGCTTCCTGTCATTGTGTGCCCTGAGCTGCCCTTTCTCTTCTTTCTGCTCAGGTTTTTCTGACGCTTTCTAGATCCAGCTATATCTGGCCCCTCTACTCAACATCTCTTTCTCCTTGGAGGACTGAGGAAAACAGCCCCTCGGGTGGGGCAGAGACTCAGAGGGATGAATACCACCAAGGAGGAGGGTCCTCGGAGATCCAAGTCCCCAACTTGGGCCAGGTAGCACTGCAGTGCTACCTGGAGTCTTCCTCAGCCTCAACTGCATCAAAAGGCTGGGCCAAAAGGGAGTAGGAGAGGTGAGTTGAGGAAGTCCATCTTAAGATCCCCAAAGCAGAAGACAGGGGTCAATAGCATGGCCATTTTTCGTCTCACAATGGACTTAGGATTCACAGTGCAGAAAACTAGAGCTGTAAAAATGCTATAAAACTCTACAATCTCTGTAACTTTGCCACCCTGTTTATATTCCTCTCCTCTGACTATGTCCCCATAGTAATTAGGAAAGTTATAACCTTTAAAACAAATTGGATCTGATTTTGGTCTAGGAAGACAGTAAAGAAAGAGTGGGAATGTAGAGTGTGGGATCTAGAAATACTAAGTTTTAGGGAGCCAGAACTCAGGGGAATTAAATGAATAATGGCAGCCACCTCCCTGAAGAGAAAGTAGTATAGCCTCACGGTTCAAAGCACAGGTCTGGAGTGGTAGGAAACTGAAGTTCCTGTTCTGCATTGCCACTTACTGTCCCAGTGAGCCTGGGCTCACTATTTACAAAGGTTCTTAAACATTTATAGAACTTAGCATGGTGCCACCATCTACCAAGGTCTCCATGAGCAACAGTCATTAATAGGAGTTGTTTTGTTATTGTTAAAGGGGGCTGAGTCCCAGGGGCCTGCAGGAATGAAGGAGAGGCTCCAAGGAGGCCTGAGAGCCAGGAAGGCTTTTGTGAGATCCCACCATGGACCCCGTCCAGAGTGTCTGCAACTCACAGCCCCACATTTCCACTGGCACACAGACAGTTCCAGTCATTCTCACTTCTTAGTTGGTGCTCCCTCTTGACTCGTTTTTTTGAGTGGGGCTGGATACCTGGTCTCCTTCCCCCTCTCCCTCTAAATAGCTGTGTGATCTAGGACAAGTTCATCACCCCCTCTGTGCTTCAGTCACCTCATCTGTAAAATGAGGAAGTTCACCAAATAATCTCTAAGGTCCTACACACTTTTTTTTTTTTGGTGTTCACAGATTCTAGAATTCACATGTGGGTGGTGGAGGAGTTTATTGTTTGGAACATGCTGTCGAAAGAAACCGGCTTCCCAGATGGATCCTCAGGCCCCCTACTTGCCCACCCCCACCCTTGAATTTTCTCCTTTAATGCTGATAAATCTGCAAAGCATCTACTGAGCCAGGCAGCCACTTCCTCAGGGCCACTCCTGAGTCTCAAGAAACATGGCTAAAGGGCTAGAAGCTCCGCGACTCAGAGTGGGACATGCAGTACTCGTGCTCCCAGTGTCCCGCCTCTGAAGTACCCTCCAGCCTGTTCAGCTCTTCTTCCCGGCCCTCTGGCACACTCAAGATTCTGGAGTAGGATCCTTAGGAATCACAGCTGCCTGCTCATGAGCTTCTTGGAGCAGCAAGCTCCTTTAGCAGCCTTCCTGCCTTCAGTTATCCCAATACGTGAAATGGGGCTAACAAGCTATCTCCATCCATGAAGGCACCAGAGGGGGGGGGGCGGAGAGCACTGATGCAAAGGCTCTGGGGTAACTTGGAAGCATCTTTCTAAAGGCAAGAGTTCCCAGCTTTCACAAGCAGAGGGAAGGTTACTGGGGGAAATGGGGTGTGGCCTTTGGTCTGCTCTATGCACCCCACACGCTGCTGAAGGAAAACATCCTTTCAGCACAAAGTACAGGTGGACTAAACCCTGCTTTGTTACTGGTGCTCCCCTGGCAGCCTGCAACTGCAGACCCTGGTTGCTGAGTACCATGGCAATGAGGCTGTCCACTCTATAAAACTATGTCTTAGGGTTCACACTCAGAATGGCAAATGCCCAGCCCAGCTTCCCAGCTGAACCAAGGAATTATGAAGCCACCATGTATTGACCCCAAATCATCAGTGAGCATACAGTTGTATAGAGATTGGAAATGGAGGAAGGGATAGCAGTTACCACCTGCCCAGGTAAGGGTCTGGGGAGGCAGGTCCCTCACATGACCACATGGTCACCCTTGAGTACATGCACACATGTGCAAATGTATACATACAAACCACATGCGTCACCCATCATGTAGGGTGTGGATGCAGAGAGCACCATCACTTTCATCTATGCAGCTCATGGCCTTTGCCTTATATACACATTAGCATGTGTGTGGTTCTGCTCCCTGTACAAGAGTAACCCTGAGAACAGAGCCCAGTATCATTCCACTCTGTAACCCCCACAGAGTGCTGTACAGGGTAAGTGTCCAAGAAATGTCTAGGTGTGTGCCTACCAGGTGCCGGAGTTTGGGAGCCACCGCTGTGCAAGATAGTACTCTGCTCAGCGAGCCACCAGCCTCCTCAGGGAGGACAGGCCAGGGTCACACATTCACCCACCAAACACACAAAGACACACACACCCACACATGCTCCCGGGTAACTCTGCCCAGCTTGCTCTTTCAGAATCTGTAACTAAATTTGGACCCGAAACCAAAGCAGCCAACTCAAGATTGGCTCAAAGGTTAGCTCTGGGCAGCTTGGCTTCCTGAAGTGCTTGGCTGGCCCCTGCCAGAACACATGGTTTGTGGCCATCCCCCACTCCAGACTTCGGTTCAGTGCCTCAGTGGCTGAGATGCCCCTCCACCTTCCCCCACAGCTCCCATACTCCACTCCAAGGCAAAGGTTTTAGGTGAAGGGAACAATCCAGGAGATAAAAGATGGCATTAGTAGAAAGAAGATGTGCTTTGGAATTAGACATCTAATTAGACATTAGATTCATCTTGGTTTGCAGCTCAACTCTCTATAGCCCTATGATCTTCACCAAATTAACTTAACCTCTTTGATGCTCAGCATTCTTATCAGCAAAATGGGAAAAATATAATATAATGATTAAATAGGATGCATGAATGCTAATGCATGCTTACTAAAGGTTAACTATTTCAAGTTGACATTCTCTCAAGGTGGCAATGATAAGGAGAGACAGAGCAATCACGCCCTCCCTCCCAGTCACTGAAGGACACTCATTATTCTCTGGCCACTTCTCCCAGTCCACTGCAGAGCAGAGGTGGACCACCTGTCCAACAAGAACAACATGGGATGTCTCCCCCTCTTAACCACGTCCATGGCTACAAGACTCCCTTCTCTAAATGCAAGTGTCCATCCCAGCTGCCACACCAACTGGGTCACAGGACACCTGAGCCACAGGAAGATACATTTTCCTTCTGATCAGCAGTTCGCATATATTTTACCTTATCAGGCATAAGTCAGAAAAGAAGGATAATTGAAGTTTCATATGAAGCTACTATACAAGGTATATATAACTCAATTAAGCTTACAGAGCATGTTAAGTTTCATTTGTTTGTTCCAAAAACTTTACATAGGAGCTGGAGAAAAGGGACAGGCAATACAATGATGCCTTGGTGTCTATTCCTGTCTCCCTGTTCATTAACTGGTTCCCAGGAGCATTTTCCCAAAGCCTCATATACCTATCCTCTTCTACCCTTCAGGGCAGCTCCCACCTCCCCTTGAGCTGATGGGAGAAAACACTGTGAAGAATCCAGCAAGAACTGAGAGCTGAGTGAGGAAGGGGAGCAGACTCAGCCATGGCAGAGCTGGGAGAGCCCTAGAGAGCACCTGCCCACCCCTTCCCTTAGAGGTAGGGACACTGGGAGCAGAAGGTGCAAGCCTCTCGCCCTAGGTTCTGGTCAGGTCAAGGTCAAGCCAAACTCAAGTCCAAATTCCCAGATCCCTGGATGCTGATTCTGTCAACCCAGGGTGAAGTCTAATGCTAGAAGGCCAGAATAAGAACCCTCTTGACAAACTTCACTCCAACCACTGCCTTTTACATAGCAGAGGCCCAGTGTCATAGACTGAAAAACAACCATCAGCCCCCAAAGATGCCCATGTCCTAACCTCTAGTACTTGTGAATGTGTTACCTGCCATGGTAAAAGAAGCTCTGTGATTAAGATGTGATTAAATTAAGGATTTTGAGATGGGAGATTATCCGAATTTATCCAGGTGGGTCTGATACAATCACCAGAGTCCTTAACAGGGAGATGGGAGGGCAAAGAGATGCTACACTGCTGGCTGTGCAAGATGAAGGAAGGGCCTTAAGCCAAAGAATGTAGGTAGCCTCCAAGTGCTGGAAAAGGGAGGCCACAGATTCTTCCCCTTGAGCAACCAGAAGGAATGCAGCCCTATGAACCCATCTGAGACAGCTGACCCTCAGAAATGTAAGACAATAAAGCCGGACGTGGTGGCGCACACTTGTAATCCCAGTACTTAGGAGGCTGAGACAGGAGGATCGCAGGTTCGCGGCCAGCCTCAGCTACTTAGTGAGGCCCTCCGCAACTTAGTGAGACCCTGCTTCAAAATAAAGAATAAAAAATAGGGCTGGGGGTGTAGCTTAGAAGTAGAATGCCCCTGGGTTCAATCCCCAGTAGCACAAAAAAAAAAGAAAAAAGAAATGTAAGACAATAAATTTGTGTTGTTTTAAGACACTAACTTTGCAGTTGTTACAGCAGCAACAGAAAACTAATACACCCCCTATCTCATCTGTGTAAAATCATCACAAACTGAAAGCAACAGGATGGTACAGAGTTAAGTGTCTCCAGAGGATGTTGTTTTTTGGCCAATGTGAATGGTTAACCCACACTTTGGGGACTTCTTGAGGGAGAAGTACTTGCTGTCCTCAGTTTCTACTGGAGCATGACTGGCTATCGCTATAGAAGTAGGCCAATGCTAAATAACTGAGTACATATGGACAGAAGAGAAATAAAAGCTTCTGAGTATTCACTTTAAAATGGGCAAAGGAGTTGAGGATGTAGCTCAATGATAGAGCATGTGCTTAGCATGTGCAAAGCCCTGGATTCAATCCCCAGCACCAAAAGGCTTTTTTTAAAAGGGGCAAAGGACTGAATAGACACTTCTCCAAAGATGATATGCACATGGCCAACATCACTCATCATCAAAGAAATACAAATAAAAACTATAAGGCGCTAATATCTCACACCTATTAGGATGGTTACTATCATCAAAAAACAGAAAACAAATGTAGGGGGGATGTGGAGAAATTGGAACCCTTTGTGCACTGTTGGTAGGAATGTAAAAATGCTACAGCTGCTGTGGAAAATATATGGTGGTTCCTCAAAAAATTAAAAATAGAACTACTCTATGATCCAGCAATCCCACTTCTGGATACAAATCCAAAAGAACTAAAAACAGGGTCTCAAAAGATATTTGCACACCCACTATTCACAACAGTTTATAGGTAAAAACAATCCAAATGCCTGTCAATGAAAGAATGGACAGCAAAACGCGTGTGTGTGTGTGTGTGTGTGTGTGTGTGTGTGTATGTGTAACAGAATATTAGTCAGTCTTAAATAGCAATGAAATCCTGACACATGCTACAACATAGATGAACTTTGAGAACATTATGGTAACTGAAATAAGCCAAAAAGACAAATTCTATATTGACTCCTCTTATATGAGGATCTACAGTAGTCACACCCACAGAAACAAAAAGTAGAATGGAGTTGCCAGGGGCAGGAGGAGGGGGAAGGGTAAGTTTAATGGGTACAGAGTTTTCATTTTTTAAGATGAAAATTTTCTAGAGGTCTGTTTCACAACAATGTGAATATACTTAACACTACTGAACTGTACATTTAAAAATGGTTCAGATGGTAAAGTTTATGTGTCTGTTCCTACAATAGAAAAAAATAATAAAATAATATTAGTCTCTGTGTATATAACATGCACCAGATGAGCCCAGCGGGGCCCCAAGAACTCCTACTGCATAGCATGTGCGGTGGTTCCCATCCTTGCACTTTTGTGTCCCACACTCACCGCGACCTGTTCCATTTATGGAACATCTATCTCCTGTTCCCTCAGGAGATCTTGAATTCCCTGAGGACGGGCGTCAAGGCCTACTACCCCAAGTACCTCCCAGAGCACCCAGCATCACGCTTTACACATGGGAAGTACCCAATGAACATTTGCTGGATTTAATTTTTCAAAAGAGTGTGGCCTTCACCTCCTACTAATGAATCCTATTCTTCCAAAGTGGTGCCACTTGTGCCACCCATGGCTTACCCCGGGGTCAGGGGGACAGGGAAGGGGACTCGGGGCACAGGGAAGAGGCCCAGACTCTAAGGGACAGAGTACAGTTGTTGTCTATATGCTCATATAATGCCATTTCTCTAGCCCCTACCCCAGCCTTCCTCTTATGCAGTAAACAGGTTAAGTCCCTCAAAAACACTGACTCAGAGGTTAAAATAGAATGACTCACCATGAATGGGGAACAGCTTCAATATGGTTAGATCAAGAGGTGCAAGGTCTCACAGCCCCATGGATTTTCCCAGAAGTAACACCACAAGTCTGAAACACAGCCTTCCTACCACTGAGCATCACAGTGACTCCTTAGAATACCAGCAGCATGCAAGCTCCACCTCTGCCTGACACAGCCAACCCTCAGAGGCTTCCTCCATGCTGCAATTATATATAATATCCACTTCAACTAAACCCTATAAACCGAGCAGTTGGTTTCTCCATGCGTTGACAGTCATCTCACATAACCCAAGCCAGCACGAGGACAGTGGAAAGACCTTCTCCTTGGATCTGTAAGCACAGACTCTTCCCTGGGGCCCTTGAAATACCTAAAGGGAGATTTTTTGCCCAGCAAGTAACAAAAAGGAGAAGGCACTGAGACAGGGCACCTTTCTAAAGTTCTTGCTAAAAGTAATAGTTCATACTTGCAGACCTTGTACCAGGCTGACTGGTTTGAACTGGTGGCTTGCGCAAGTTAATTAGTTCCTCTGTGCCTTAGTTCTCTCATCTGTGAAGTCAACATAATAATAATGCTATCTTATGAGGATGTTGTGAGGATTAAATAAATTAATATACGTGAAATCAGGAGAATAGAATATGGTCCGATGGTAAAAGGGCATGTTTTCTAACCACCTTGCTAATGGCCTCACAGCTAGGGCCCTGGCTCAAAGGTGCTGCTTCCAGCATCCTTTCCCTCCTTTTCAGCTCCCAACCCAGCAGAGGGAACTATTTCATTCCTTACTAGGAGAGACACACAAGTATAAGGAGCTAAGACATAGTATTCGAGGGCTGGGGATGTAGCTCAGTGGTGGAGTGCTTGGCTAGCATGCACAAGGCCCTGGGTTCCAATCCTGAACAAAAAGAGAAAAAAAAAAAGATTTGCAAAAGCCTGTGTGTCTCAAAGCAAAAAGCAAAGGCTGGTAATGGTGGCACATGCCTGTAATCCCAGTTCTTGGGATGCTGAGACAGGAGGATTGCAGGTACCTTATTTCAAAATAAAAAATAAAATAGGGCTGGGGGTGTAGCTCAGAGGTAGAACACCCCTGGTTCAATCCCTAGTACCACACACACACACACACACACACACACACGAAGCAAAGAACCAAGATACAGAGAAATATGCCTAACAAAAGCAAAACATTTTCGATTCCCATCAGCATGCTGTACTGAGTATTCTAAAACATGTTAGAAATATGAATTGGTTCTTACCGAAACCTCCTGAAAATTCATCCTATCCCTCTCCCCACTTAATAGACCATCGAAAGAAGGGAGAAGTGGCCTGCCCCCATGGATAATCTGCAGAGCAAGTGGGTGATGAAGTAGTGATGAAATTCAGGCATCATAGCTCCTGAAACCTTGTAAGACAATACCCCTTCTACTTATGAAAACATTTAGAGATACTACCCAGAGACAAACACTTTAAGTATGAGAATCTCTCAAAAGAGGCATGAGTCAAAAGCACAATACCCTCCTCTTTTTTAAGAATCACAGAACAGGAAAAGATTTTGACCTTGCTCATCCACCTCCTGCCCCTGAGGCAGATTATTTCCAGGGCAGCTTGATGAGATCTCCCACTCACAGTTTTTCCAAGAAAGCACATTCCTTACCCTTTCTTGGGAACCTATAACCATATCCCCAAGTTCTAGAATTTGAGAATTCTGTCTTTGCCTCTTACCTAAAGATCTCACACTAAAATGTGACATACCTTCTTCTTTTTCAGGCTAGACTTCTTTGAGACATTCTGCAGTAATTCTTTTGGCTGCCCAAAGGCTATACTTCCCCATTGGGGAAGTAACTTAAAGAGTCTCACTGCAACTCTTTAAGTTCCCTAATTGTCTCTTAAAATAGAGTTCAAATCCAGACCCACGACTCAGAGCACTTGACAAGGTAAAAGGACTTGCCTCTATCATGCTGGGACTTGGAGTAGGGTGGGCTGTCACCCCAGACACAACACCTGGCAGGTACCAGGGATCTGATGGCCCAGACCCAGATACATAAGCAAAGCAAAGAGGAGCTGCTAGGAAACTGAAGAAATGAGGAGTCGAGTGCAGACAAGCTGGAAAGCAAAGAGGAGTTAGGTAGCAACTGACGAGAGGGTTTGAGAGAACAGAAAGCAGAGTAAAGGCCTCCGGAGGGCTTGGAGCATAGAGAACGCCCTAGATGAGGACTCTGGAATGCAACCTGGAAAAACGAAGCCAGGACCCAAGAATCAGTGCAGAGGCAGACACTGCTCATGCTGACACATACCTATGTCCCTCTTTCTTCCTAAGGTCACAACTACCCTGCACCTTCCAGTTTCCCCAGCACTTGGACATGACATGTGGTAAAGTTCTGGCCAATGAAATATGAGCAGAAGTAATGGTGTGCAACATCCAGGCCAGGCCCAGGAGGCCCTCCCACACACACCTCTCTTCACTAGCCTGCAATATCTATCTATCTATGTATCTCCTCTCTTCTTCTTCTTCTTCTTCTTCTTCTTCTTCTTCTTCTTCTCACACACACACCTCTCTTCACTCACCTGCAATATCTATGTATCTCCTCTCTTTTCTTCTTCTTCTTTTTCTTCTTCTTCTTCTTCTTCTTCTTCTTCTTCTTCTTCTCTCTCTCTCTCTCTCTCTCTCCCCATACACACACCATACATACACAACACACACACACACACACACACACACACACATATATATATATATATATATATATATATATATATATATATATATATCTTAGCTAGGTGGAAAGGACTCCAAAAACCTAAAACAGGGCAGAGTTGCAAGATGAAAGCAATGACAAGGCCACCTGACAAGGAATATCTGCCCTGGACTGTGACACAACTAAAAAAAAAAATCAGTTTTTATTGTGTCAAGCCAATAAGATTTGGGACTGTTTGTTACATTTGGCAGTCTTCCCTGACTAATACAGGGTCAGAGAAACAAACATGTAAAACAAAGCAGTATAAACAAATTTTAACAAGCCTAGCGAGGATTAGAAATCAGATGATTTAGAACACCTATGGAGAAAAAACCTAATCAATGTCAAAGCACCTCTTTTCCTTTTTAATAGGATTAAAAAGCAGTAAATCAAAGGGAAGCCACAGACACAGAATCATAGAGTGTTTCTGAAAAGGGAAATTAATGATCTCCTAGTGCAGGTTAAATTGGAAATGATTTGTCAGGCCATCTGTTTACCTGTTTGCTCAATAAATCCTGAGTGCCTACTATGTGCTAGGAGTTGTGGCTACAAGCAGGGCACAGCTAATGCCCTGAAAAAGCCCCCAACCAAGAGGAAGGGCAGACAAACAATTGCTCTACCATGTGACTGGCAGCTCAGAAAAAGAATGCCAACCTCAGTCTGGAGCTATGGATAAAGTCCCAGAGAGAGGGATGTACTGCATTTGGGAGCCAGCAGTAGACAGTACATCAGAGTGTAGGATCAGTAGAAGAGACAGGAAGAGATTAGGTTGGTAAGACAAAGCCCAGACAATGAAAGACCAGTCATCATTTTCAGTGGACAGGAAGCCAGAAAAGGGCTTAGTGCAGTACAATGACATAATATGAACTGTACCTTTGCTTTTGGTAACATAGTAAGTGCTGACCTGGAAGTAGTAATACAAGGAATGAGGAATCTATCCAGAAGGGTTACAATTGTATAGGTAAGTCAGATCAGAGTCTCAAGGGTGGGTGACTTATGTGATATGAAGGAGGAAGAATCTCTAAGAACGGCTGATTGAATTAGCTGTACAGTGAGAAGAAAACAAAGATACTGCAAATGGCTCCCAGGTATCTATCTGGCTTGGACAACTTGGTGGTACCACCACTGAAATAGTAACCACAGAAGCAGAAGGCTTCAGAAGGCAGGGAGATAATTATTGATTTTTAAAAACTTGAAACATTCGAGAGATGTCCAATAAAAAATTCAAAGTACGAACTTGAGACAGGCATCTGGGATGAAAAAGTAAACTTGAAAGTCATAATCATACCAATGATGGTTCAATAATGGGCATGGTTGACATTCCCTTACGAATGATAAGCAGAAGAGTTAGAAATAGAATCCACATTGCCAAGTGTGGATAATACACTTAGGTGGCTCTGTAGTTAGCTGACTCAAAGATGCACTCAGGATTGATGTGCACATTCACAGATGCACTCATTCTATGCACAGATGCCTCAGGCACTGAGTCACAGATGCATTTAAACTTGGAAGGTCTCTACTGATGTGACCCAGGGCTCTGTCTTTGGCTCTCACTCTTTTAACACAGAATTAAAAATGTGGATGAAGACAAATTTGTCAAACATGCTGCTGACACAAATCTGGGAGGAATAGCTAGTAAGTTGGAAGGTTGAATCGGGATTCAAATGACCTCAACATGCTGAAACCACAGTCCAAACTGACAAGATGAAATATAATAGGCACAAACTATAAAGGACTGCACTTAAATGAAAAAAATGCACTGCCTAAACATAGGGTAGGAGCAACTCAGGCTTATCAGCAATTTATATGACAAGGGGCTACATCAAAGAGGAGTGGGGGGTTTTAGTAGACTTCAACCCAAAATTAGTCAACAGTAGAGCACAGCTGCCAAAAAGGCAAATGCAGCCTTTACTTCCTTCATCTGCAAAGCCCAGAGTGAGCGGAGGAGCAGGCCGAGCACCCAGCACAAGGCAGCCCATAGCTGAAGCCCTGGTCTCCTCTGGCAGCAGACTCCAGAAGGAACCTCTGCAGAGTGGAGGGTGGCTAGAAGAGGCAGAACTAGAGGGAGAAGGGTAAGGAATAAGGCCATAAAAGAACTTGGGTAAAGAAAGTGGGGACAAACACCCAGAAAGTATGCTTAGAAGGAACATGGTAGCCTGCTTTAAAAATCTGGAGCATGGAGGCACACACTTGTAATCCAAGTACTTGGGAGGCTGAGACCGGAGGATCCCTGTTCGCAACCAGCCTCAGCTACTTAGTGAGGCCCTCTGCAACTTAGTGAGACCCTGTTTCAAAATAAAGAATTAAAAAAATAGGGCTAGGGGTGTAGCTCAGAGGTAGAATGCCCCTAGGTTCAATCCCCAGTACTGTAAAAAAAAATTTTTTTTTTTAATCTGGAGGGCTAAAGAAAATAGAGTAAATGGATTTTGTTTGATCCGGGTGGAAGAAGTAAGATTGATGGGCAGAAGTTATAGTTTTGACTTAATATAAAAAAGAATATTCAAAAGATAAAGGCTATGTAAAAATAGAATGGCTGTTTTTTGACGGCTATGAGGTCTCCTTCCCTGGAGGGAGTTATCCATGCAGAAACCAGATGATACCTGTTAAGAATGTCAAGTCAATGCTGAGTCTGCATTAGATGGAGGTTGGGGCCAGGTCAGTGGCTCCTAGGCTTTTGGATTTCAAAAAACAGTAATACCGTGTGTGTGTGTGTGTGTGTGTGTGTGTGTGTGTGTGTGTGTGTGTTTGTTTTACTAGGGATTGAACCCAGGGGTATTCTACCGCCAAGCTGCATCCCCAGCCTTCTCCTAGTTTTTGTTTTTTGAAATGGGATCTCACTAAGTTGCTGAGGCTGGGCTTGAACCTGCGATCCTCCTGTCTCAGCCTCCCACGTATTGGGATTACAGGTGTGCACCATCATGCCTGGCTCAATAAAACCTTTTCTTATTTTGCTATGTAAGAAAATTTTTCCAAAATCAACTTCCATCTACTACTGCCATCAATGCCCTAAAAAAAAGACATTTTAACACCAAAGAGCAGGACAGATATGCTATCAGCACAAAGAACAATCCTTTCTATTGAATTAATTTAACTTTATGAAAACAACACACCTAATTCCTCTAACTTGGTGAAGGCCAGAGGAAACAATTATGATTCCACTTGTTTTATTCACTGCTGTATTCCCAGTGTCTGGCATTTAGTAGGTACTCAATAAATATTTGCTCTATGAATGATCAAATGAATGTATGCATTTAATTGAGAAAACACTGGCTTCCACACTGAGTCAAACGGCTTCTCCACCTCATCATTAATCGATATTTATTGACAGCGCTCATTGTTCTTGGCACTGAAATATGGTAGAGCAAGGGCCATTAACTTCACACAATATATCCTCCAAGCACTGGAAAATAATAATGCCTTATGTTTGTATTGTGTTTTAAATTTTACATAGCTTTCTCTCCTGTATCACCTCACTCAATCTTCTTTACAATAAATACCATCAATTCTCAGCTAGAGGAACTGAGGACCAAAGGCCTTACCAAGACCACACCTGAGATGGTTGGTTGAGTCTGAACATGAACCCAGCTCTTTCAACAGCACAGTGAATGCTGTTTCTACCCACTTCTTCTGTCTTCCTAGGAAAGATATGTCTGATCCTCTCTGACCCACCCTGGAGAAGACAAAATGCTCTGTCTTGCCACAGTACCACAGACACAGGCCTCAATAACACAGGCTGCCTTGGCCTTCCTGAGATCTAGAGCCAGGGCCTCTTCAGAGAAAAGTAGAGAGACTGGAGGAGTCCATGGCTTCCATCAGCAACAAGCCAAGAGCCTCTGTTTGCCTTTAAGACACCATCTGTCCACCAGGCCTGCTTATGCTGGAGATTTAAATCAGGAACTCTTCTGGTATGAATTTGATCTCAGGTCTGCCCAAATGCACCAAGAAAAATCCTCAAAAGAATGATGACATTGTGTGAGAAGCCAATAACGAGAACTGAAATACATCCAGAGCTCCCCTTTCATCCTGTGGTCAAGTCATGTCATGTGGGCTACCTGATTAACTGTTTTGGCTGAAATTAACTGGCAGCTCAGGAAACCAAACAACACAGCCCATGATTAAACAAATCAAAGGGGTAAAAAGAAAACAGCAAAAGAGCACTGTCACAGATTTAACCAGTTAATTCTGTGTGTGCGTATGTATATATGTGTGTGCATATATGTGTATACACACATATACAAGCAGATGCAATATAAAGTAGACTTGAGCAGATACAGTCTTTTTGTTAAAATACAGGAAACTGAATAAAAATTCCTTGAACATGGGACAACACACTCTTGCCACCTCTTCTCCAGTATGTAACTAGAACAGGGTCCAGTGTAGCTTAGCAACCCCAGGCACTAGTTTTCCCACAGATAATTCCTTGGTTAAAGAAACCCAAGCCCAAGCTGGGCGTGGTGGCGCATGCTTGTAATCCTAGTACTTGGGAGGCTGAAACAGGAGGATCGCAGGTTCGCAGCCAGCTTTAGCTACTTAGTGAGGCCTTCCACAACTTAGTGAGACTCTATTTCAAAATAAAGAATAAAAAATAGGGCTAGGGAGCCGGGCGTGGTGGTGCATGCTTGTAATCCCAGTTCTTGGGAGGCTGAAACAGGAGAATCCCGGTTCGCGGCCAGCCTCAGCTACTTAGTGAGGCCCTCCGCAACTTAGCGAGACCCTGTTTCAAACTAAAGAATAAAAAATAGGGCTGGGGGTGAAGCTCGGAGGTAGAACGCCCCTGGGTTCAACCCCCAGTACTGCAAAAGAAAAAAAATAGGACTGGGGACATGCCTCAGAGGCAGAATGTCCCGGGTTCAATCCCCAGTACCACAAAAAAAAAAAAAGAAAGAAATCCAAGCTCTAAGATCTGTAGTCTAGAATGCAACAGAGCATCTCAGAATGGCGGGGTCAAGGTGCCAGAAGTATCCTGAACAGATGGTAAAGGCAGGTGTGTATGGGAGGGAGGAGAGAGGACACGTGCTCCCAACGCTATGATCATTATTGCATTTCCTAGCAACAGTGCGCTGGTGATGTTGTCTGAGTACCACATAGAAACTGGGGAGAGACAGAGAGGCCAGGCTTGTTGAAATCAAAACAAAGATTAAGGAACCCCAGCTGGTCCATGTGACGCATGGTAACGACACAGCCAGGGCATCGGGACTGAATGGGACAAGGCCCACAGACCAAAGAACATGTGAGAGGGGAAAGGGGAGACATCACTGATGTACAGGAATACTGAGCCAGGTTCTGACTCTTCCAGAAAGGCATTTATCCAGAGAAGGAAACAGTGAGA
This sequence comes from Glis glis, assembly GCA_004027185.1. Classification (NCBI taxonomy): domain Eukaryota; kingdom Metazoa; phylum Chordata; class Mammalia; order Rodentia; family Gliridae; genus Glis; species Glis glis. The sequence continues at coordinate 15,567 of PVJS01008458.1, forward strand.
GGCAGAACACTGCAGGGAAAAGAGCAGGGACTTTGAGGTTAGACAGCCCTGAGTTAGAAGAATGGTTTTATCATTTTTCTAACATGGGTCATGGGCAAGTTCACTACTGCTGTACGCTGTTTTGTACAATGAAGGTATGAAGGGAAATATGTCCTTGCTTTTTTTACCTCTCAGAATGGGAACATTCCCTTTTCCATATAGTTGCTATGAGGTTAAATGAAAGACATCAGTACACAGTAAGAACTCAGTATATATTACTTGTTATTCTACTAATAATCATAGTGTCCAAAGGTCAATGTCTGGATATTTCTCTCTTTTCTCTTTTGAATTATAAAATATTTTAAATAGTAGCTCATTATCCCTCTGAAAAATATCAAGACCTTAGAATACATTAAATTCTGAACTTTGTGCCCAGCCCATCAACTCCCTGCCCTTCCATCTTACTGTTGTTTGTGTTTAAAGCCACCTTAATTTTGAATCATAGTACATCTTAGTCTTCTTTAAAAGAAAATTAATGCTTCCTTATTAAACGTGTCCCTTGGTAGCTGTTTCAAACTAGGATCAATTGAGAGGTAAACATTCTTGGTCTTCGTTTACATGAAAAAATGTCTTTTCATCCTAACTTCTGATTGATAATCTAGTTTTTTATAGAATTCTAGTTGGATATTCACTGAGCACTTTGGAGATATTATTTCATTGTCTTTCAACCTCTACTGTAGTTGATGAAGTCAACTGTTTGTAGAGAGATAATCTGTCTTTTCTCCCCACTTGCTTTTAAGATTTTCTCATTTTCTTTGACATTTAAGTAGTTTTCCACATTGAGTGTCTAGGCAGATGTGTTTTTAATTACCTTACTCAATACTCGGTGTGCTATTACAATCTGAAAATCAATACATTCTGAAATATTCTTGGCATTCCCTTCTAATAGAATGCCTTTTCATCTCTCTCCATTGTCTCTAAGAATTCCATTACAACATAGAATGAATCTTTTCCTTCTTTCCTCCCGTTCTTTCAACTTCTTTTTCATAGATGCAATATTTTATATCTCTGTACTGCATTCTGGGCAATTTCCTCAGATCTAACTTTCAGTCCACTGATTTTATCTTCTGCTATGTTTAACCTGTAGCCATATAGTTATTTATTTCAATGTGTTTTTCAGTTTTGTTTGTCTGTTTCTTGTTTTGTGTGTCGTACTGGGGATTGAACCCAGGGGCATTCTACCTCTGAGCTACACCCCCAGCCCTATTTTTTATTTTTATTTTGAAACAGGGTCTCACTAGGTTGATGAGTCTCACTACTTGCTGAGACTGGTCTCGAACCTGTGCTCCTCCTGTCTCAGCCTCCCAAGTACTGGGATTACAGGAATGTGCCACCACACCTGGCTGTTTTTCAGTTTTAGAAGTACAACTGAGCCCTTTTTCAAATCTATTTTTCATACAATGCTATTCTTTTATTACATTTTTATTTCTTCCTCTATATCTTAATTATTTTAAACAAATTTATTTTATGCTGTCTTCAAATTTTCCTGTTGAGTTCTTATAGTAGTAATTCTGCTTATTATATCTGCTGGCTCTTCTTCAGGGTACATTATTTTATAATAAAGTATTGTTTGCTATTGTTGTTTCTTCTTTTTGTTGTTGTTAGCTCATCTGCAGCCAGAACTGCTTATTTAATGAAAGTCTGATTGGCCCTGAGCTGTAGAAGTGTGCTTGAGTTGTTTGTATTTATTTTTGAAGGGCCTAATGGGTCTCATTTATCCTAGATCTAGTATTTTGCTTTTGTTTTTCTATTGTAGCAAAATGATAAAATAATAATAATAATAATAATACAAAATTTACCATTGTTATTGCCTGAATGTTTATCCCCCTAAAATCATATGTTGAAATCCTAACCCCTATTGTGAGGGTATGCAGAGGTGGGCCTCATGAATAGGATTGGTGCCCTTCTAAGAAGAGCAAGGGAATATTCTTCAGCTCTCTGCTCCCCTCCAGTGAGGATATATTGACAAGACAGTTGTTGCCAATCCAGAAAGTGGGCACTCACCAGACACAAGATCTGCTGGGATCTTGATCCTGGGGTTCCCAGCCTCCAGAACTGTGAGGAATAAATATTTGCTGTTTAAGCCACCCAGTCTGTGATAATTTGTTATAGCAGCCAAAATAACTAAGCCAACCATCTTACATGCATTGTCGTGAACAAATCTCTAGAATGTTTTCATCTAAGTCCTTTCAGTTATCTAAGTCTTATATGACTGAAACTCTATCCCCCACTGAACTCTCTTCTCCCCCTCCCCCAACCCCTGGCAACTTACATTCTACTTTCTAAAAGTTTTGCTACTTTAGATACCTCATATATGTAGAATCATAAAGCATTTGTTTTTCTATGATTGGCTTACTTCAGTTAACATAATATTACCAAGGTTTATCCATCCATATTGTAACATATGACAAAATTTCCTTCTTTTTCAGGCTGAGTAATATTCCAATACATATGTTTTAGTCTTAACAAAACACCATAGTCTGGGTGGCTTAAGAAAGAGAAATCTAACCAGGTGTGGTGGTGCATGCCTGTGATCCCAGTACTTGGGAGGCTCACAGGTTCAAGGCCAACCTCAACAACTTAGTGAGGCCCTCCACAATTTAGTGAGACCTTGTTTCAAAATAAAAAGTAAAATAGGGCTAGGGGTAGAATGCCAATCCCCAGTAACACAGAAGGCAGGCAGGCAGGCAGGCAGGCAGGGAGGGAGGGAAAGGGAGAGAAACCTATTTTCTCACAGTTCTGGAGACTGAAATTCCAAGATCAAAATACCAACATGGTTGGTTTCTGGTGAGGGCTCACCTGATGTGTACATAGATGACTACCTTCTCACTTTGTCCTACATGGCAAAGAGAAAGAGTTGAGAGCAAGCTCCCTGGTGTCTCTTCTTATAAGGGCACTAATCTCATCACCCATATGACCTCATCCAACCTTAATCATCTCCCAAAGGCCCCCATTTCCAAATATCACACTGGAGGCTGGGCTTCAACATACGCATTTCAGAGGATATAATACAGCCCGAAGCAGTATGTCTCTTCCACATTTTCTTTACTCAGTCATCCATCAATATCACAGATTTGTCAAGTGAATTTTTTATCCTAAAGTTCCTGTAATGTGCAACTTAATGATGGGGATATGTTCCGAGGACCACATCAGTAGGTGATTTCATCACTATGCAAACATCATAGTATAGTTACACAAATTAAGACGCTACAATGTCATCAGGCCATATAATCTGATGGGACCCCATCGTGTATGCAGTCCATCACTGACCAAACTGCTGTTATGCGGCATGTGGCCATAAATTCACATTCCACACCTGTGAGTGCTAGGGGCCTAGTGTCTCTTTCTCCTGGGTGATTCAGCAATCCCAAGACACACAGCAAGCTTCTTCGCTGTTTACTCTAGAGAAATAAACAGTTTTTCCCATCTCCCTTCCTTACATAGGAAACTCTCTGGGGTTCTGGGCTTTGTGCAAGGGCTCCATTCCAGCTCCCCCAATTCTCAGAGACCAGAAGCTATAACTCTTGCCCACCCAAGCCCCATACATCCAGATCCAAACTTCTATGGTTCACCACAGCATTAGCTATTTTTAACCTAGTCTTTTCTTTGTTCAGTTAAAATACTGATCTCTACACACAGTACTGTTATGAGAATTTCATGACACTCACATGAAATTCCTAATTTAAGGCCTGGCATACACTACATACAATGAAATGTGACTATTTTTATTTCCAAATCTCAACCCAGTCTAGCCAAAACCATTGCCCTTCCTCTTTAAAAAAGTAATAAAAATTTAAAAACTGATATATAACATTATGTACCTTGGACTAACCATACATATATTAAAGTCCCCTATTTCTCTTGAAGAAGACAGGAAAAGAAAACATTTAGAAAAGAGATAGCTACAATATATTGAACAGTCTTAACCCCAATATCATTTTATGTGTGAGGTACCCAATGTGAAACTCTTGCCTGGGTTAGCTGATACTCAAATTTAAACACAATGCCCAAAACCAACCCACCACACACATACACAGCTATTCGTTGCCCCTAAATTAAATTTTCCAATTGATCATAAAAGATACACATCTTTAATCAAATTTCCATTCATCCCTCAAGTAGGCAACATCCTGTCAACCCCACTGCTAAACACTAAGTCAGGCATGGTAGCATCAGCCTGTAATCCCAGTACTTGGGAGGCTGAGACAGGAGGATCACAAGTTTGAGGCTAGCCTGAGCAACTCAGCAAGGCCCTCAAAAACTTACTGAGACCCTGTTTCAAGTAAAAAAAAAATAGGACTGGGGGTGTAGCTCAGAGGTATAATGTCTCTAGTTCTCTGGTTCCCATCCCCAATACCTAAAAAAAAAACAAACATTAAGCTATTGCTAATTGGTCATAACACATAAGGCCAGCTGAACATCTGTTCCATATTATGACAGCTCATCTTGCCCAGCCACTGCTTCTGTCCCTGTCTGATATTCTATGGGTACTTGGTCCATGTTCCCCTTCTCAATTTCCCTTGCAGTGAGAAGTCCTGTGGGGCAGAACCCAGAGTCCTTCAAGCATAGCCACTGCGTATGCAAAAAGCAGGAGACATCCTGGGCCTTCCAAACAGGGTGGCCCATTTAAGAAGTCCCATTATATAAAGCAAGAGTCATTTTAACTGGGTCACCCATAGAAAACAGTAATGGTCCCAGTACAAGTATAATTGACTCTAGGATAAATGGGAATCAACTTGGAAGAAAAGCCGGAGGTAAATAATTTTGTGAGTGTAAAATACATGGTACTAGAGATGTGATCTCTGTTGCCCTTTCCTACCTCCTAGAAAACAGTTTTGCCTAATAAATGAAAATATATTTTGCTTAAGGAAAGAAGAAGGGAAGAGAGGGAGAGAGAGGGAGGAAGGGAGGGAGGGAGAGAAGAGAGGAAAGGGCTGGAGAGAGGCTGGAAGGAAGGGAGGAAGGAGGCTGGAGAGAGGCTAGAAGGAAGAGAGAGAGGTTGGGAGAGAAGAAGGGAGGGAGGAAAGAAAGGAGAGAAGGAAGGAAAGAAGGAAGGGAAGGAGGAAGAGGAGATGCTGAAGAGAGACTGGGAGGGAGAGAAGGAGAGGGGAAGGGAGGGAGAAGGAGATGGAAGGGGAGAAAAAGAAACATGGTTTATCCCCCAAAGCAGGAGGCTCCACACAGGCCATGCAGCCACTGTGATAGTTATGTGCATGCCCCTTTATTTGTTGTATCCTCTTGGAATGCATTCAAAGCAAGAACATTAAGCATGTGTAATATCCAGAAGTGAAAACAGACCCTCTTGACATTGCTCTGCAAGTTTCTGCCCTAAATTAGACAATGAATCAGAAGGTTACATCTGCGGGTGGGTTGGGGAGGGAAAATAAAGAGCCCTGCAACATGTGAGCATGCTGGGGAAGAAACAGTGACTGGAAGGCAAGACTGTGTACTGATCTTTTTTTTTTTCCAAGTCAGGAAAGGCAGATCCAGGCTAGCCTTTTACTGCACTGCAGACAGTGACAATTCCAAACTGATAAAGAAAGACCCTAAAATAGGCCCTGTGTATCAGACTGCCCTATGTCCCTGGGAAAGAGCCATGTGTCAACTGGATGTCAACCCAAGCATTTTCTTCCTGACCCACCTCCCTGACTTTTATCTCTGAGCATGCAGATAAACACATATGACAGTCTCTAGAGATTATTTCTAAATATACCCACCCCTGTTTATACCAAAATGGATTCCCTAGCTGTTGGCGCTCCATGGTGCAGGCAGACTCCCAAGTCCAAGCCCTGTCACACCCGCTCCCAGGAGAGACCAAGGGGCAGAGCACAAACCAACACTCTGGGCCCCTGGCTCTCATTGCTCTAAATCTGGGGTTGGGACAAGGACAAGTCCATCACGCTGACACCACTTCTGTGACAATGCACATTCCTAACCATAACTTTCCTGTGGCTGGGGGACGTTGGAGCAGCATCCACAGGCTTATTCTGCCAGCAAATGGGCTGCTATTTAAGCAACCCAGAAAACTGTCAAAAGCCCAACAACAAACTATCCACATTAGAAGAGAAACAATTATGACAGGGCTTCTTAATAACAGGGCTAAGAAAACAGGGCACCTAGGTTCAAATTCCAGCTCTGCCATTTATTAGCTGAGTAACCTTAGCCAAACTACTTAAAATCTTAGAACCTCAGTTTCCTTTTCTGTAAAACGGGGATAATAGTAGTTGCCCCCTTCATAAATTAGAAGTGAGGATTGGATGAGATAGGGACATGCTCTCATGCTCTGTGTGCACCCCTGGAGCAGCTCACCCTCCAGAAGTAAGGGCTCCAGAAGCAAGATCTGATTATTGTTCAGAATGGCCTCCTTACCATCCCTTGCAATCATCAAAGTTCCCGGTTACAGAAACAAATCCAAATGGAGGTCTGGGCTAAAGAGAGGGGGGTGAGAAGATGCTGGCTGTCATAACTCTAAATTGTTTATAACTGAAGGAATGCATTAAGGCACTCACACTCTGAGAGCTGATTTATGTTAAGTAAATGGCCCCACATCCCTTGGCCGTCTCCACTTGAGCTCTCTCCACAGCCTGGACGTTTAAATGCATGGCCTGCTCTGGGTTCCCACTTGGGTGTTGGCAGGTTGAAAGGCACTTCCAAAGCAGATGTGCTCTAGAAAGCCAAATATGGCCAAGCTCAGACCACTCTAGGTGGACCACAGGGAGGCCCCCCACGGGTGCCAGAAGATGGTGAGGGGTGACTCAGACGGCATTAGCTGACAACTGCAGGATATGAATGACTATGGGCTATTTTCATTCCCAAACAAAATTTTCCATCCTATAAACTCCAAAGTATTTTATAGAAGCAGTGGGATCTAATTCATCAGCTTGCTACTGAAAGGACAACCTCTTAAACAGGGAATAGACAGCTATTTTGAGTCACTGCACCAACATATAGTCTCCTGCCCTGAGAATGCATCGACAATAATCAACTGCATGGAAATTTCCATCCCCTTAGGGAGACCCCAGAGGAGTCACAGAGAGTTCATGGTGCAAAGGAGGAGAGCAGGGTCAACCCGCACCTGCTTATAACTTGCCGTGCTACCTTTGGCAAGTCAGATCATCTCTGAGCATCAGTTTCCCCACCTACACTAGAAACAAATCTGTCACGGGGATCAAGTGAGAATAAAATGAAGCAATATGTGTGAGATGTTTTGAAAAATACTGAGAAAGAAAGTGCAATAAAGCGATAAAGTACTATCTAGTGACTCCCTCAGGAAAGTTAGATCAGAAATTAGAAGCTCTTAGATTTAATTCACCTGTAAAACTATGTCTACCATTTACCAACATGGCTAAGTAAAAAGTGAAAAATATGATTTTTAAATGGATACAGTTTTTTCTTATTATGCCAAACACGTTTCAACTGATTTTTACTTTTCATTGAATTAGCTATTTGAGAACTGATTGAATCAACTTCTTATATAAAATAAAACTTGAGCATCTCTCAACCCTATGAGGAATGGCTACTTTCCTTTTCTTACCTGCACGCTAAGTCTGTGGCAGACATCACTAATCAACCACTGAATACTTTCCCCTGAACTTAGGCAATAGTTCCCAACCCTCTTCAACACAGCAGTTTAGGCAGCCACAACCAGTCCTGAATCTACCCAGGACTTGAAACCTATTTGTGATCATAGGTGGATCTTTTGCCTGATTTAAACTGGAACCACAGGCTCAGTAAAATCATCCATAGATTGACTGTTAGTCTTACTAATTCTTTCTGAACTTATTTGCTGATGCTAAATTCCTAAAGAAGAGACAATATCTTTCATTTCACAATTAGAGAAAAGGCTGAACATGCAGATACTTCAGAGAGAAGATAAAATGACTTAAAATTTATGCAAAAATGTAAATAGATGATGCCAGCCTCCCTCCCAGCAGGGTCAGGCAGCCCCACTCTCCTGGAAAAGCTCTTAACTTTCAAAAGACCCTTATCCTCCCACCCTGAGCTCTCCCTTGAGGATGCTGACGTGCAGGGAGAGCCCAGCTCATCCAAGACTCACCCAGGATCGCCAGGGTGAGCCGAGAACAGTGCTGCAAGGGTGTTTCTTTCAGTGAACATGCTTTGACAGAGGGAAGGAAAGATAAAAGGGAAGGGTCTTGGATCCCTGAGGGTGAAGTGAGAAGGTTCCACAGTAATATGAAGAGCACGGAAAGGGAAAGTGACAACCCAACATGAATTTCAATGGCACAGAGATCACGACCTGACCTCATAAAATAATCATCCTTCATACTGTGTTTAATCCCACCCCATACCCAAAGCTGCTGTTGGATTAGGGGTTTTTTGTTTGTGTTTTTCGTGGTACTGGGGATTGAACCCAGGGACGTTCTACCTCTGAGCTACACCCCCAGCCCTATTTTATTTTTATTTTCAAACAGTGTCTCGCTAGGTTGAAGAGAGTCTCTTCAACCTAGCTGAGGCTGTCCTTGAACCTGTGATCCTTCTGTCTCAGCCTCCCAAGTACTGGGATTACAGGTGTGTGCCACCACACCTGGATTGTTTTTTTGTTTGTTTGTTTATTTGTTTTTTTTTGTTTTTGCGGTACCAGGGATTGAACCCAGGGGCATTCTACCTCCGCGCTGCACCCCGGCCCTATTTTTTTATACTTTATTTTGAAACCGGGTCTCACGAAGTTGCGGAGGGCCTCACTAGGTAGAGAGAGAGACAGAGACAGAGAGAGATAGAGAGACAGAGAGCTGAGGCTGGCCACGAACCGGGATCCTCCGGTCTCCGCCTCCCAAAGTACTGGGATTACAAGCGTGCACCACCACGTCCGGCCTTGTTTTGTTTTTTTAATATAGACATTTGGTACTTGATGAAATCAGGGTATCAGACTGGAGCTCCAAACCCAGAGAGACTTTAAGTGTCTGAAGGATTCACTCACTTCCCAAACAAGTGTGGTTTGATCATGGCCACCACTGAGAAGCTGATTCTGGGGGGCTCCATGGTACGCTGTAGGGCGGCAGATGCCCGTCTGTTTTATTCATCAATGTATCTAGTACTGTGTCTGTCTGGTAGCTAGTAGGCACTTAATACATCAAAATTGGCTGTCAAAATTGGTTATGCTTGTTTATGCTCTCTGCCAAGGGGCTATTACAGTGTCAAACTCACAGTAAGCGCTCATTTAACATTGACTGATTGATTGATGATTGATGATTAATAGTCTGTCCTGTGTTTGGTTCCCTAAGTGAAAACAGCAGAATGAGTTAGCCTGATATGCCTGATATATACCTAATATACCTAACTTACCTAACAGTGGCCTGATGTTATAGTTTGGATCTGGAATGTCCCCCAAGGACCCATGTGTTAAACGTTTGGTCCCCAGCTTGGTGCTATTGGGAGGGGGCAGAAAAGTTTAAGAGGCGGAGTCTAATGGGAGATCTTAGGTGATTAGGAATGTGCCCCTGAAGGGGATACTGTGACCCCAGCCCCTTCCTCTCTCTCTTTTTGTTTTCTAGCCAGGAGGTGAGCTCCTTTGTTCTACTGTGCTCTCCCTGCCATGATGTGCTGCCTCACCACAGGCCCAAAAGCAACAAGGCCAACCAATCATGGACTGAAACCTCCAAACCTGTGAACCAAAATAAATCTTTTCTCTTCATAAGTTGATTATCTTAGGCATTTGTCACAGTAACAGAAAGCTAACTCATATAACACACCTACTGTACCATATATATATGGACCCAATGTATGCCTCTGAAACCAAATGATATTTAAAAGGCATAACAATGGACCAACATCATGAAAGTTTAAGATATCATATAAATTAATAAGTTCTATGAGACAGACTAGAAGTCATTAGGTGCCAAGAAGGGGAGGCAAGCTATTAAATATCTTGTCGCCAGGCGTGGTGGCGCATGCCTGTAATCTCAGTACTTGAGAGGCTCAGACAGGAGGATCGCATGTTCGAGGCCAGCCTCAGCAAATTAGTGAGGCCCTCTGCAACTTAGTGAGACTCTGTTTCAAAGTAAAAAATAAAATGGGACTGGTGGGGGGGTAGCTCAGAGGTAAAAGGCCCCTGGGTTCAATCTCCAGTATCACAAAAAAATAAATATCATCTGTCACCTTGGTTTCTAAGAGTTTCCTCTTGCAAATATAGTTTTACTAAATGTCCAATTCAGGGGAGAATCATTTAACAAACCAGGTAGAGGTATATTCATCATAATCCCTTCCTTATAAATTTATCGATACTTCCCAAGGATGTCTACACCCATTATCTCATTTGTCTTTGCAAAATCCTTGTGATGGAAGCAGATGCAAATTTCCAGTTCTGACAATATGGCAGGCTATGCTTGGATTAGGAATCTAGAATTCATTCTTTTTATGATGGAGATAAGTGCTGACCTAAGCACAAAGAAGAGTGAATTCTTCGGCCCCAGGAAGGAGACAAGAAGGAAGGTCAAGCTTGAGTGATGAGCCAAGGTGATAAAACTATAAAGGTCCAGGGGAGTTGGTCATGGGCCCAAGGGCCAGGGCCAGAGCTGGAAAGTCTACATGGGACAGGAGACGTAGCTATGGGACACTACAAAGCAGAGAACTAGAACTGAGGTCTTGGCACAAAGCCAAGAACCTGGAACGACGATCCCAGTAAAAGGGCTCTAAAGCCTCTGCCTACCTGCCCAAAGAAGAGATAAGGAAATTTGAGTAAACAGGCATTAATTGGGACCTTTCCCTGTTGTTTACAGTTCTAGCCAAGGCCCCAAAACTAAGAATTACCAATGACATACCCTTCAATCAACAGAGGCACTGGATAAATAACTTGTTGCAGGACTGACAGAGTCAAAATGGTCCTTTACCCCACCACCACCACCACCACCACCACCCCACCCCACCCAATCTATATAAGCACAGGACTAGAAACACAGGACTCCTGAGAGCAGTTAAGATTTGGGCTCAGAGAGACAGTGCTTCCCCCTCCCTCCTCCCAACTCATGGGAGGTGGGCCCCAATGGGAGCATCTCTAGGGACAGGGATGCCTGCAGTAAAGAGACCAGTCTCTCAGTCCCTGCCTGATGCCTAAGTGGTAGTACCCTCTGATGTGCCCAAGAAAAGTCATATTCTTGGGAACATCCTGACCTATGTCTGGTCATATCTAGAGGCTGCACATATCCCAAGGGATGGCACCTGCTTCCTACCTGGAGAATTCTCCAGGCAGGGGGCTAAGTGAGCTGCTGTGCTTACGGGTTAAGGAGCATGGGTGACAACAGGAAACAGCCTGTGACTCCAACTTCTAACTAAATAGGGTACCCTCTACTGAGCTGAGTTGATGATATGCAAGGTAGATGGATTCAAGTCACTATAAAAGTGTTCTACCAAGAAGGCTGCCTCAGCAGAAAGAGGCTGTGGGATTCACACACAGTCTGGCAAAGATCACATCGCCCATATGAAGTATTGAGCAGTGTAAAGGACCCCAGAAAGAACATCAGAGAACCCAAAAAGTTTCCCTAAGAAAGAACCAGTAATGGGATCATTACCATCACAGACAATATGGTGGCCAGCCAATGTCAAAGAAAAAAATAGCACCGAGAAAAAAGACCATAGCCCTGTTTCCATTAAGTCTCTCTCCTCTTCTCTAATCCTGGAAGTCTCAGAAAAGGGGAAGGAGTGGAAGATCTATAGGAAAGAAAAATAATAAACCCTGACCCTCTTCCCCTATCCAAAACTGAAAGCCAGGGTAAGGCCTGAGTAGTCTACTGAATATGAAATTAGAGATTCTTGCAGACTAGGCTAAACTTTTTAATATCTGTAAAATGAGTCCTAATTATTAAAATTTGACTGTTCTAATACCTAAAAGTGAGTGAAAAGCTAAGACATGCCTGAGATCACAGCAAAGAATGGGAAAGGGAGGTCCATCAGATCAGGTATAAACACACAGTAACAGAAAAATCAAAATGTTTCCTGATATATTTTGAACTCAGTCCATTCCATATGCATGTTCCATTTGTCTCTGAGATTCTGGGTGTGAAAATGTTTTCTCAAGATAAATTAAAGCATCAATATGCTGTAAGCACTCCAAGTCAAAAAGCAAACATTAAAAAAACTATTTCCAGGCCGGGCATGGTGGCGCACGCTTGTAATCCCAGTACTTGGAAGGCTAAGACCGGAGGATCCAGGTTCACAGTCAGCCTCAGCTACTTAGTGAGGCCCTCCGTAACTTCGTGAGACCCAGTTTCAAAATAAAGTATAAAAAATAGGGCCGGGGGTGTAGCTCGGAGATAAAAACGCCCCTGGGTTCAATCCCCAGTACCACAAAAAAATAAAAATTATTTCCAAACTAATAGAGCCACCAAGATTGCTCACTGGAGGCCAATGCAAAACAGTAATATATCAATACCTTCATAATTCAGAATTCTTAGAACTCCATGGGACAAAAAAATCGCAAAGAAGGGATCGCACTCAAAACTGACATGCCACAGAAGGAAATGACCCACCATTAGTGAAAGTCTGTGGACACAATCAACAGGATAACCATCCCCCAAGAGCTGAAATTGATAAAACAACCTGAAATAGACTATAAGTGTCTTAAGTGATTAACAATCTGAAATAAGGAATAAAAAACATAAAGGGAAAAACAGTGTCTGAAAATACCCAAAATATATGAGAAAGAACAAAATAGAGCTTTACAGAAATAAAAAGGAATTGAAAATGCAAACACATTTAAAGGCTAATCAACAGATTTAATAAAAATGAGAAAACTGGGAATTGGAAGATAGAGGAGAAGAAATTACCTGGAATGTAGTAAAAAGAGATAATGAAATATAGAACACGAAGAGTCATTTAAAAGACAGGGTAAAGTTAAGAAGATTTTATAGATACAGATATTAATAACAGAGTTCTAGAAAAGTAACATAGACTGAGAGAAAGGCAATGTTTGTAAAGATAATGACAACATGATTTAAACATTGCATAATGTGTACAGGTATCAAAATCTCACATTACTCCATTAATATGTACAATTTGTATGTTTTTATGTACAAATTAAAATTAAATGTAAGCTAGGCATGGTGGCTCACACCTGTAATCCCAGTACTTGGGAGGCTGAGACAGGAGGATCACAGGTTCATGGCCAACCTCAGCAACTTAGGCCCTCTTCAATTTAGTGTGATCCTGTTTCCGAATAAAAAATAAAATAGGGCTGGAAGTGTAGTTGAGAGGTAGAATGCCCCTGGGTCACTCCCCAGTGCGACAAAAATAAATAAATAGATTTCATTATAAAAGAAGATAATGACAGAGATTTTCCAAAACTGATAAAAATATGAATCCTCAGATTGAAGTATCTCACCAAGTCCAAGCATAATTTTTTCAAAAAAATCCACATTCAATGAAGCACTGTAAAGCTGCCTAACACTAAAGACAAATAGAGTATCTTTCACAACATCAGAACAGTGTGTAATCATTAGGACTGACAGAAGACTTCTCATCAGCAACAACAGGACCCAGAAGGCAATAGAATATCTTCATATTACTGAAGGAAAATAATTGCTAACACAGAATTCTATACCTGAGTAAACCATCATTCAAGAGTGAAGACCTGGGAGGGGGGTTGATTTTCAGACAAAGACTGGAAAAGCTTACCATGCATGGATCTCTGTTAAAAGAACTACAAACATCAAAATATATACTTCAGTATTAAGAAACCCAGAAGGAAGGAAAGGAATGCAAGATGCAATAAAGTGTCCTCCCCCAAAGACTATCTTAGAAGTGTGATTTCTTATTCACATGTGCTGCGTATAAGACAAAGAAAGCAATGCCAATCCAAGACTCCCTCTCAATAGTTCCATACACAAAGCCACAGAATCATGAGACACCTTTAAAACCCAACACTGTTTTCTCTTGTTTCATTTTTCAAGTCATGGAGCAAGGTTATTTTATAGCCTTCCTCCTCCACTGCAAGATATTAATTCTTAATGTAAAAATAATTCATTCAAGAATATTTTTGTTGGGGCCGGGCGTGGAGGCGCACACTTGTAATCCCAGTACTTTGGGAGGCGGAGACCGGAGGATCCGGGTTCGCAGCCAGCCTCAGCGCTCTCTCTCTCTGTCTCTCTCTGTCTCTCTCTGTCTCTCTCTACTTAGTGAGGCCCTCCGCAACTTCGTGAGACCCGGTTTCAAAATAAAGTATAAAAAAATAGGGCCGGGGGCGTAGCGCGGAGGTAGAACGCCCCTGGGTTCAATCCCCGGTACTGCAAAAAAAAAAATATTTTTGTTGGGCATGGTGGCACACGCCTGTAATCCCAGTACTTGGGAGGCTGAGACAGGAGGATCGCAGGTTCACAGCCAGTCTCAGCAACTTAGTAAGACCCTCCACAACTTATAAGACCATTTCAAAACAACAAATAAAAAAGGGCTGGGAGTGTAGCTCTAAGGTAGAAGGCCCCTGGGATCAATCTCCAGCACCACAAAACAAATTATATATATATATATATATATATATATATATATATATATATATATAAATTTTTTAAGCATTTAAGCCAACACTACAATTTCCCAATGCTACTGACAGTACAAAAAGAACCAGACACAAAGTTTTCTCCTGCTGTGTTTCAATCCATCCCTTTGCAATTCTAAAGTAATAGTATTTTATAAATAGGGTTAAAAGAATAACCAGGTTCTTAATGGAGGGTTGGAGTAGGGCAGATTCAGAGCCCTAGATATGGAGAAGTTAAATGATTCAACTAAAATGCCAAAGCAATCTAGGCGTGGTGGCGCACACCTGTAATCCCAGTATTTAGGAGGCTGAGACAGGAGGATCACAGGTTCAAGAACAGCCTCAGCAATGTAGCAAGACTTTCAAGCAACCTAGCAAGATCCTGTTTCAAAAAACAAAAAATAAGAAAGGGCTGGAGGTGTAGCTCAGAGGTAGAATGTCCATGGGTTCAATCCCCAGTACCACAAAAATAAAATAAAGGCCAAAGCAAGAAGTAAAGGTCCACCGGGCGTGGTGGCGCACGCTTGTAATCTCAGTACTTTGGGAGGCAGAGACCAGAGGATCCGGGTTCGCAGCCAGCCTCAGCTCTCTCTCTCTTTCCCTGTCTCTCTCTCTCTCCCTGTCTCTCTCCCTGTCTCTCTCTCCCTCCCTCTCTCTCTCTCTCTCTCTCTCTCTCTTTCTACTTAGTGAGGCCCTCCGCAACCTCGTGAGACCGGTTTCAAAATAAAGTAAAAAAAATAGGGCCGGGGGTGTAGCGCGGAGGTAGAATGCCTCTGGGTTCAATCCCCGGTACCGAAAAAAAAAAGAAGAAGAAGAAGAAGTAAAGGTCCCTCTCGACATAGAGGTCTTTCTTCCCAGATAAGGCTGCATCTTGTAACAACATGCTGTCTTTCTGGGGTTTCAAGCTAAGTCCCGCTATTCTCTCCTCCTGTTTCTCTATCTCATACACACACTCTACTAAACTCTCACACATATGAATGCACATACACACCCTGCATGCAAATCAAAGAACCCCCAAGTATTAGAGGATCTTATCCCTAAGGGTCTTAGGTTTTAGATTTATTGTCATTTACTTCTGGGCCTGAAAGACACAAGTTAGATGACCTTTACTGCCATTTTATCCTCCTCTCCCTTTCAAACTGACCATGAGAAAGATGACCACCTAGAAGACAGTGCACAGTACCAGGTCATAGCCAAGGTTGTCAAACATGACTACAGACTGTGAGGTCCATGGATCTCTAGGACAGCTGTGCCCACTGCTCAGGGTCACCACAGTACCCCACTTTGCTTCATACAACCCAAGCACACCTTTCATTGGGTCATTTTCTTCGTCAGTATTTTCTTTTCTCCTTTCTTTTATGAAAACCAGGCCAAACTCCAAAGGAATGCAGAGGACCAGTTGTCCGGAGCATGACAGCAGCTGGAATAGAGGAAACCTGTCCATCTGAACCCTCCCTGAGTTCATTCCACAACGGATACCCTCAGAGGAAAACATTTCATTCTGTCTAAGTTTCACTGGAGTGGAAAAATAGGAAAAAGCCCAACACTTTTGCTGCCCAGACCCAGCAAGGGATCGACTTAGGGTCAGTGCTGCCCTTGAGGTTCATCAGAATAAGGCCAAGCTCTGCAAGTAAAACTCCAGATGAGGCCAGACAGGGTGAAATGGTGGCCACCAGGCCAGCCATGCCAACTCCTACAAAGGCTGTCATAACACACTGCTTCTGAGCAAGGCAGACAGATGACTGGGGCCATCTCCCTAGCCAAGAAGGCAGAAAAAAAGGCAAGGACCTAAGGCCACTGGGCTGTCTGTGCATTTCACCACAATAGGCTAATACTCCACTCCAAACCACCTGCAAATTTGCTTCTATGCTGAGAAGTCAACAGATGTACCTCTCTTTAGAATGATGCCAACATATAAGAACGAAGCTGGGCCTCCATTTGACCCAGAGGCTCTGGCTGGTGCAAAGAACTTGATGCAAGTACAGGAGCTGGCCTCCCAACTCAAGAGACACACCAGGCCTTTGCAGCCACTACTCCTCTTGCTGCCAATCCACTAACACTACAAGCAAGACCCCTCACAACCAGAGTCCCCTGCACACGTGACAGGGACTGAGGCAGAGCCTGGAGTGCCTCCTGGTCATTAACTCCTTCCTACACCAAGAACAGGCTCAAAGCCATCCAGCAGAGCATATTTCCATGGTATTCAAAGACTGACATGTCCTTGGCAACCAAAACTCATATCCTTTCATGAAACACTCAAGTACCATATTTTTCTTGATTACAGGAAAATCCAGGCATTGCAAAACTCACAGGGGTTCCAACTTGAGATTTTGTAGTGGTTTGTAATATTTTGGTCATGGGGTTATAAAGGAGTAGAGGGTAAAGAAAAATAATAATAAAAAGTTTTGTCCTCAAGAATTGGATGTTCTGATATAATTATAAGGATATAAAATCACATGGCTCAACACTCCACCAATGCTAACCAGTTCTCCAGAGAGCCACAAGCATAGGCTGGGAAGCTTGGATGGTGTGGCGAAGGATATGGGAAGACAGGGACAGGAGCATGGAGGTATAAGTTTTCTCCAGGTGAGGACTCTGAGGTTGGCATTTTCCATCTGCTTTGTCTGGGAAACTCCTCTTGACTGCCCTGCCATGACTGAGGCTAGCAGTGCAAGTTTTTTGTCCTTGATGCCCAAGACGGTCTGTGAAGAGCCTGATGTTTGGCATCCACTTCCACCCATCCTCATGTCACCCCATGTCTTGAACACAACCTTAGGTTCTCTGTTTTGGTGTCAAAACTCAGAAGACGATCAGGAGGCCAACTGTGAAGCCGGCCAAGTTTGTCTTCATGCGTCTACCCTTACACACATCCACACACACGCACATGCACACACACGCCTCCTTCTCCGCTACCATCAGTATTTTTTATTTTTGACACTGCTGTGTCAGTCAGCTTTCCATCACCATAACAAACACCTGAGATAATCAACTTACAAACATAAAAGGTTTATTTTGGCTCATAGTTTGGAAATTTCAGTCTATTGTTTCGGTCAGTTGGACCTGTGGCGGAAGCAGGTGGCAGAGCATATCCACTCAACTTATGACCAAAGAGTGAAAAAGAAGAAGGGGCCAGCGTCCCCACTATACCCCTGGAGGGCACACCCCCAATGACCCACTAGGCCCTGCCTCTTAAAGGTTTCACCACCCTCCAAGAGCACTACCCACAGGTAACAAGCTTTTAACACATGGACCTTTGGGGACACTTAAGATTGAAACTATAGCACTACCCTCCTTAAACTGTCACCAGCCTATCACTACCTACCGCCTTCTTTTCCCATGCTTCCAAACAAAAGCCCCCTGCCCCTTTGTATATTCACTTAGCATTCAAAAAGCCATCCATCTGTTCTGATGATTGCCCCATAAAAACAGAGGCATGCTAGATGTTCAGACTCCCTGACTCCTACCAAAACCATGTGTCCTGGGACCTCCTTTTCCACCAGGCACCTCAATTGGCCCAGGCAACTAATCCCCCCTTTAAAATTCCAATGCATGTACCATCAACACATTATTGGCTAGCCTCTTCTTTCTGATGGAATCTCCACCTCCCCTCACCACCCCATTTCTGTCCACACTCCAAGGTTCAGCCATCACTATCTTCGTGTATGTTTTCTCCATTTATTCCATCCGACCACATCACCCTCATTTCTAAATCTGTGAACATTTCATATATTCTGTCCTTTATTATAGTTGTGGGTTTATGTGGGTATATATATTCTCTCTACTGGACTACATACTCCTTAAAGAAAGGAATAATTGAGGGTCTGTGGCCTTGAAGGTCCCTTTGAATCCAGAGAGCCTATTAGCAAACTGCCTTACAGAGAGCACATGCCCAGTAACTTTTTGTAAGGACTAACCATTCCAATTCAGGAGGAGGGGGCTATTTAGGATTGTTTTCAGCAGAACTGGCATGAGATACCTCATTTTCAGAGACACTTCACGGTCAATTTATCCTGAAAAGCCTTCTTATCTCCTAGTCTTTCAGACAACTGGACAAAGGTCAAAATTTTTGCCTTTTAAATAACTGAAAAACAGAAGTACTAGAGCCTATCCACTGCAGACCAAATATGAGATCTGAATCACCACAATCCATTTGGATGTGGAACTAGGATCCCCAGGATGTCTCAGGCAGCCAGACATGGTGACAGAAGCTTCGACCTTGCAGAAACCCTGTACAACATTGCAGCTCTGGACAGTGGCCAAGATGCACCTGTAAGCAGGATCAGGGAGAAGATACGAAGCTATAGCCCACATAAGAGGAATTTGCTAGCAGTTGGATTAAACTTAAGTGTACTAGCCTTCAGAGTACGAAATCTACTAAGCTTCACACACCTCTCTGAGCCTGTGCATCTTTTCATCCATGCCTATGGGTGGGTTTAGGTGAGGCAGTAATGTGTTTACTCCTTCCTCACATTAGCAGAGTTCAGCATGAGAAGATAGAAATGCCGCCAATGAAATTAAGAATTTTAAGTAAAATGACTACCAAAAACAGCAATCCCAAGTTTGGAAAGTGGCTTCCAAAGCCATTTAGTTGGGTCATCAATCCACAGAAAGTAACTACTGTGATATGGTACTATTTCCCCTTGCTCCTTCACCCTGGTCTTTTCCTACCACACCCCCCCCCCGCCACCTTTTCCTGATTCTTCCTCCTATTGTTTACTTCTCACTATCTCTGCCTTCCTTATCTAGTCATCTGTTGTGTGAGGATGAGGGCCCTGGTGAGGGCTGTTTCTCCCCCAAAGGCAGCATCAAGGCTGGAGCCAGGTACTTGGCCATGCTGAGGACTCAACCCAATCACTCACCAGGAAGCCACCCGCTCCCAGTCCAGGAGATTATGGGGCTGAATACATCTGTCCACAGGCCCCCTCTGGACTACACAGGCAGGCAAAGGGAGAGACAGACTAAATAGCTTTGTCTTGCCAAACACCCATTTCCTGTTGAATTACAAAGCCCAGTTGGTATGGAGGTGAGAGCTGAACTGGATGGACTGGATGTAGAGACCTTCATGATTTTTGGAACAGGGGCAGGGTCAGTCACTCCTCACCAAAATGCAGCTGCTAGACTGTTAGACACCCAATTAAAGTCAAATTTCTGATAGAGGCACCGGAAGCCCAGAGAAAATTCTTAACCTTTACTATTGACACAATGGGACTTCCTAAGGCTATATTGTCACAGAGTCAGGGAGCCACAAAAGGAAGTGGACTCTTAGAACAAAAAGTTATAACTCAGACCCAACAATTCCTCTCCTAGGTACATATCTAAAAGACCCGGAAACAGGGACTCAAACCTGTATTCCAATGTTCACTGCAGCATTATCACAATCACCGAAGGTGGAAACAATCAAATCCCATCAATAGATGAATGAATAAAATGTGGTATATACTTACAAAGGAATATTATTCAGCAATAAAAAGGAACAAAGTTCTGGCATATGCTATAATATGAATAAACCTGGAAAACATTATGTTAAGTAAAGTAAGCCAGACATTTAAATAATACACTTATATGACGGGCCTAGAATATCAGATTCATACAGACAGAAAGTTAGGTTAGTCATTACCAGGGCCTGGCAGAAAGAGAGTTGGGGAATTATTGCTTAATGGTTACAGAGTTTCTGTTTAGGGTGATGAAAAGGTTTTGGAAATAGATAGTGTGATGGTGGTTCACAATATTGTGAATATATTTAATGCCACTGAATTATACACTTAAAAATGGTTAAAATGGCACTGGGGGTTGAACCCAGAGGCATTCTACCTCCAAGCTACATCCCCAGCCCTATTTTATTTTTTATTTTGAAACAGGGTCTTGCTAAGTGGCTGAGGGTCTTGCTAAGTTGCTGAGGCTGACCACAAACCTGCGATTCTCCTGTCTCAGCCTCCCAAATACTGGGATTACAAGTGTGCATCACCACACCTAGTTAGAAATTTTTAAAGATCTTAATTCATATCTTCTCCAACCATCTGTAGTAGATCTGACTTACAGACCTAGTTTTACCGAGATACTTAGAAAATAAATCTTTTTAAATGAGAACATTTAAAATTCACAAATGTTACTTCATGTCCACATTATGAAATTTACCATGCATCAAATTGGTGATGGGTTAATATTACATATATCTAATAACAGAACTAGAAGAAAATATGGATGAACATATGTAGCCTAAGGAGACATTTTAGCATTAAAATAAAACATGGAATTAAACATAAAAGCACTGAATATATAATTACTTACAACTTATATACTGAAAAATACAAATAATGAAATTTTTATAACATGTATGGAAGTTGAAAGTTTAATATCCTTATTATATAAAATCTTAAAGACACAAATAAAACCAAAAACATGCATAGACTGAACAGAATTCTTGAATTAAAAATATAGAAAATAAATCTTAAAATCATTTTTCATGTAATTGGACATGCTGAATCCCACCTCTAAATGACACCCAGGTCCCTAACTATCTTCATATGCTTGCTTTTAACTCTATCATTCATCATGTAGATTGTCACAACATACCTAGCTGTGAAAATCATGAGATGTATTGCTGAATAGACCACACAGCAAATTTCTATTGTAGAACTAATACTGCTGTCAATAATTCATGAAAATCCATAGAGACAAAAGCAAACTCTTAGTTGCCAAGGGCTGGGGGAAGGAGGGAGTGAAAACTGGCTGCCAGTAAGTACAGGGTTTCTTTGGGGGATGATAAAAATGTTTGGGAACTAGATAGTGGTGATGATTACACAAATCTGTAAACATCCTAAAAACCATTGGATCATACACTTTAAAAGGGTGAATACTGCCGGGCGTGGTGGCGCACGCTTGTAATCCCAGTACTTTGGGAGGTGGAGACTGGAGGATCCGGGTTCGCGGCCAACCTCAGCTCTCTCTCGCTGTCTCTCTCTCTCTCTCTCTCTCTCTCTCTCTCTCTCTACCTAGTGAGGCCCTCTGCAACTTCGTGAGACCCGGTTTCAAAATAAAGTATAAAAAATAGGGCCGGGGGCATAGTACGGAGGTAGAACGCCTCTGGGTTCAATCCCCGGTACCGCAAAAAAAATTTTAAAAAAAGGTGAATACTGTGGCACATGAATTATATCTCAACAAAGCAGCTATTTAGAAATAAATAAATAATGTGTGAAGTCTGAGGAGCTCCGCTGGCAAAGATGATCTCCTGAACTCATCAGAACCTTGCTGAGTATGGAGAATACTTATTTTCCAGGAGGGAATTAGTAAGAAGACATTCCAGGAATGGGTAGTGGAGCAAAGCCACATCACAAGGCTTACTGATCTGAAGAACCAGAGGGCCCTGGCAGAAACCATAGGCATACATTAATACCTAGAGTTTGAAACTAAGAGTAACCACATAGCAGCCATCAAGTAAGAAAAGCATTCAGTTCTTTATCCACAACACCTGCCCAGCAGAAGCATGAGTTTCCACAAAGCAAATCTAAGCAAGCATAAAGCTAAGCTAGAGGGGTAGCAAGTTCCTCTTTCAATTCTTCCCCATGGGAAGTGCTATAATCTGGATCTGAATTGTCCCCCAAAGTCTCATGTGTTGAAGGCCTCGTCCCCAGTCTGTGGCGCTACTAGGAGGTGGTGGAAACTTTAGGAGGTGTGGCCTCATGGGAGAAAGTGGGGTGTGTGCCCTTGAAGGGAATATTGGGACTCCACCCCTTCCTGTCTATCCTTGCTTCCTGACCACCATGAGGTAAACAGCTTTGCTCTTCCACACATTCCCCACCATGATGTTCTGCCTCGCCACAGGCCCAAAGTCAATGGAGTCAACAGACCATGGAGTGAAGTCTCTAAAACCATGAGCCAGCCAGACATGGTGGCACATGCCTGTAATCCCAGTACTTGGGAGGCTGAGACAGGAAGATCACAAGTTCAAAGCTAGCCTCAGCAACTCAGGCGCACATCAACTTAGCAAGACCGTTTCCAAATAAAAGAGGGCTGGGGTGGGGTGTAGCTGGAAGGTAGAATGTCCCTAGGTTCAATTTCCAGCACCACAAAAAATAAATAAATAAACAAATAAATAAATAAAAACATGAGTCAAAATAAGTAGGAGGTCCCTCCTCACAAATTATCTCAAGTATTTTGTTACAATAACAAAAAGCTGACTTAACACATGAAGAAATAATAGAACAAATGTTTTAAAAGTCCAGCAGACATGAATTTAATTCCTAATTACAATACTATTTGGGTGCTCTTGACTACATTAATTAAGATCTTTGGTCCTCAGTTTCCTCATCTGAAAAATCTTGTTAATACCTAACTCATGAGATTGGTATAAGGATGAAATTATATTAAGCACATGAAGCACCAAGAACATTGCCTGAGAAATGCTAGGCATTATTAAGTGGTAGATATTACTCCTAACTCCTTCCAAAAATATAAAAACATAGACGTTATACTTCAGTATAGGATTTCCCCCCCTTAAACATGGATGGATCTACAGATCATAGGACCAGGAGCTAGGAAGAAAGCAAGGTAAAGCAAAATGTAAAAGTTGCCCATTATACTTATTGATAGTGAGATTATTTGTGCTTTAGGAAATTAAACTAATCCTGCCACCTAAAATGGAATATCAATGCCCTTTCCTATTTTGATAAGTATCTCAAGAAGCCCTATGGAGCTATTCCTTCTTTTTATCTACAAACCTCCAGCACTTTTGCGATAAAAAAATGGTTTATTTCCCAGAGCCAAGGCTTATTTTTGAAGCGAAGTTTTCTTTTCCAGGCATTCTGCCTTTCCATATTGGGAAGTTATGTCAAGGTTTAGGGAATGCATGATGAAGAAGAAAGCAATATTTGTTTGCCCAATTGATGTCCTTTCTGTTCTCCATGGCCCAAATATCAAATTTGCAGGTAAGTTGTCCATCAAAGGACTGCTGGCCAGTTTGGCTCTGGACTTGAAGCTGAGAGCAAAGAGCCATGTGTTACAGCTGTGAGAAGATGGCAGCATGGCAGGTAGATGGCTGCAGGACATAAGGAAACCTGCATCCCCCATCCTGACCCTCAGGTTGGAATCAGCAGTGCAGATGGCGCCACAGTCCTGGGATCCTACCAGCCACAGGGTGGTTGACAGCTGTCAAGGAAACCACTGAACTCTCTAGATGTCAAAATACCAGGCCTGTCTTGACTGTTTTCTCACTTCTTCTCTATTTCTTCTGGTTTCAGTCAGCCCACTTCAGACTTTTGTTTCTCTGTTTTTACATTTTCATCTTTAAATTTTTGAATAATGTCATCCCTCCAACAACACCTACAAAATTGTTTGAAATGCTGTGAAAGTTATTTCATGGTGCTGACTTTTTAAACTCTGATGCTCTGCTTTCTGATGTGGAGAACAAGAATCATTGATACGCGGTAATTTCCACTCATTCTTCTATATGAAGCATCATAGCTACTCTCAAAGGTGATTGGCTAAGGATTATTATCTCCATTTTATGGGAAAAAAATAAGACTTGATTCCTTCAAAACAGAGATAGAGATCAAGTCAAAGAATATGCCCCAAGTCATTTCTCTAGCTACAGTCTTATTTATTTCTATTTAGTTATTTATTTTGTTACTTTAGCTAACTAATGTCTTTGAAAGGTTTTAGCCCAATGTGGATTATTTGGGGAGAAAAAAAAACAATATAAGTGACTGAACATGACACAATGGTTATAAAGTAAATAGAGCTTAATTGAGTAATCAAGTCAACATTTCTGCCCACAGGCAATACAGGGAAGAACATTCATTTACTGTCTGGATTTTGGCTTGATTCTCTAAAGGACAGGAGACAAGATTATTTTATTTTCCTTTTAGCTAGGTTCAAGCGGGCAGCACCAAGTGTAGCCAAGTGTATTAAAAGAAACCCCTGTTGGCAAATTGGCAGCTTGAATATTTCATGAAATTATCGCAACACTATGTTCTGAAATGGTGGCTTCCTCCAGGGAGCTCAAAGGCCACATCTCTAAGCATGAGTACGGCTCATGCCTCAGTCTTAAAGTTTAACCAAATCAGCCTCGAAGGCCCTCCAGTTTCTCAGAGATGCCAAAGAGCACTTCAAGGATGTTGGGAATGTCAGAATGGGTCCTAAGTGAATTCTCTTCCATGCACTGGATCTAAACCACCCCTCTGGGGAATGTCTCCTGGGAAGTGGCAGGAGGTCCTAGGAGACCAACCCTGACAAGGGAGCAGGAAGAAGCCTTTGTTCACTCAACTCAAGTTGAGTCCATGGCAGCCTGTCCTCTGGCCAGCTGCAACCTTGGTTTCTACCCTGGAGCTAATCTGTGTGTCCATGTCCCCCTGGCCAACAGCAAAGCTAGCTGAAGAATCCCTCACAGCTCTCCGGTGGGAGTGCTACATGCTAGCCTGGCTTCTCATCCCTACCCACTCCCTTGAAGGAGCCAAAAAGAGCCTAGACTGGGGCAGAAAGGAAGTGGGCAAATAAAAAAGGTTTAGAGGCAGATCTGTTCGCAAACAAAATAGTGAGCTGAATTTGATAGGAGTTTCTGGTGGACACTGTGAACTTTCACTCTAGCTTAAAAAATTGTTTTCAAAGCTGTCCAATGATAAGTTCCCCCACCCTCCCAACTCTGCTCCTACATCTAACATCTCAAAAATTAGTTTAAGGCAGTAGAAAGGTAGGGACAGGGGAGGGAAAATAGGGAGAGGCACAGAAGTTTACTAAGCAACATTTAACCAGAAACACGAAGCAATGCTCTCTCAGGGGGCTTAACCTACATCAAGGGTAGTCGAGAAAAAATAGGAAGATAAACAGACTGAAGACCATATTTCTAGTCACATTCCTGTTTGAGTGGCCCTTTCAGGGCCTCTGTTTTCTCAAATGGAAATGGAGTTTGTCCCTAAGGTTCCCTCACCCATAAAATGTTCTGATGCTAGAAAGTAAATTTGCAAAGAGACATTACATTTCTTCTGTTTGATAAGCCCTTCTAAGAACATGAATCTCTCTCCCCCCCACACACACACACATACAGTATAAGAGAGTACCATTTTGTGGGGATTTTGGAATCCTCCATTCAAAGCTGGATGGTTCCCTTGGTCTCTGGGGGGGGGGGCATTTTCAACTTTTGTTTGACTCTGAGTTCCAAGTTCAAACTTTCCCCCTTATAGTCCCTTAAATTGATACTTAAGTTGAGTTTAATTCCACAAGTAGTGAGTAGCCCTATGACCTATAACCTTGTTCTACAAGTTTCCCCCACAGATAGCCCATCAGCTGGGCCTCTTCCTACTTTTCCTTACTTTCTGGGACCCCAGTCTCTGAAGCCCCCTGCTATTTGACAACTGAGCCTCATTGTGAGTTCATGCCAGCAGGGCTCCCGCCCACACATAACATGTGACTAGAACAGAAGCAAGGCTCTCAAGGGTCCCAAGGCTCCAGCCTGAGTTCAGCAGGAAAAGGGGACAACACAGAATCCACTTCCTTTCTTGCCATTTTAAGCATTTGCCTAAAAAGTAGGAGCTCCCAAACTATAGAAACTACCAGGGTCTGCTGTGGCGCTCCTGGCCTGTGTCTACACTGGGTAAACAAAGCCTAGCACCCCATCTGGAGATTAAAACACATAGAAGAACTCTTCTGTAGTTCCCAGGTCTTAGGTTCCAATGATGGTTTTGTTTGACCCCTCCATTCTGCTTTGTCTGTGATGGGTTCAGTTGAAGCCTGGCTTTGAAACGGCAATGAAACACATCTCGTTTTCCCAGAGGGATCCTGTCACTGCTACTTGTTTTATACGGATCTAACCTTGAGGTACATGTAAACAGGTGTTTACTAAATTATTTTAATACTGACAGCCATGACTCGGAGTGTTGTTTCATTATCAGAATGTTTAGCACTTATGTCGCTAAATATTTAGCACCTGATATTTTGCAAAACAATTCCCATGCCTTTTTTTAATCAATCTTCTGCTCTTCTCCGCAGTGCCCAACATTAACCTAGGCAACAGTGAGGACAGAATCTAGAAATAGACTAAATCAGTATGATTATTTTGCTAATCAGTCTTGTTGTTAAGTCCCCAGGTGTTTCCCACACCGGCTGTGGGCTTTCTGTAGTCCATACTAGAAATTAAAAATGTCTCCTGCGTTTCGATACTGAGCACTGAGCACTGAGCTCAGAGGCCTGGCGAGGAAGAGCTGGCGTGTGGCTGGCTGACCTGTAACTCCCGCATCACTGACAGCTCCAACGGCAGGCAGGCAGGCAGGAGGACTGTAAAAGGAGGAAAGTGCAGCCAGCCCTTGCGACTTCTTCACAGGGTGACGGGCCTCTAGACCTCACGGTACTTGCCACAACAGCTCAGAAAACCGGGGATAGAGAGGACAATGCTGGGAGCTGAAAGACATCACTGACAATGAGAACGACTCTATGTGGCTTCCTAACCTAGGTCCCCAGAGCTTTTCTGCCATTACCCAGCAGGAGACCCAGGCAGACTCATAAACACAAGTCAGCTGTGAAGTGTACCCAGTTGTTTTTGTAGTGTTTTTCCCCTAATAAACTTAGGGAAATGTCTCCTTGTCTTTGAGCTGATGAGCTTTGTAACCCCACAGGTTAGTGTTTCCAGAGTCCAAACTTCAGGTCATCTCAGGCTAGATGAGGCTTGGGAATCACTGGGCCCTCTGGTTCCTAAACCATCCCTGGTAAATCAGGGAGAAAACCAGTATATAGCCATGACAAGTTCAGCTAATCCCCCAAAAGGCATCCTCAAGGCCTGTAGGATGCTGTCTGCCCTAGACGTAAGCAGAAGTCCGAGTAAGAGTATGCAACAGTGGAGAAAGCCAGCCTGGGTTCTTGCAACCAAAGGGTGGAAAGGTTACAGAGGGACTTAGGTGCCTCCCTTGTTCTTGGAGGCTCTCTGATGTGTGTGGTGTCACAGAGACAAACTCTGGGCTTTCAGGTCCTCTGCACAGAGGCAGGTGTGGGCTTGGTGAAACTGGCATGGCTTCACAAGAAATCAGCTCCAAGCTCCCCCCACACCCGTCTTCCCTCACCTGCCTGGCCCTGGAGACCCTGTTCTGACTCCTAAGCCCTGTAGCACCACCTACTGGAAGAGGCAGGAGCCACATCCACTGTGGGTCTTGCGGAGTCTGCATCCATTGGTTCATGCAGGCTCTCGTTCAATTATGCATCCAGCACCTGGAAGGAACTTGGAACGGAACCAGTGGGGATCCAAACGTCAGCAGGGCCTCAAAATCTCCATTCAGTTTGCTCCTTGGACCCCTTTGGTAGAACTGACTCACAGAAAAACCCACCCAAGCCATTTTACATGGAAGAGAACATTGAAGGAGGAGTCCAAAGTCATAACCAAGATTCTATATGGCTCCAGGGGATTAATGGCATACCATTGCATTTGCAAAGTACTGGGCCTGTATCATCTACCTGCCCAGAACAAAACTCCAGTTAACATGAGTTAGAAATGTTCAAACTCAGCCAGGAGGTGGCGCACGCTTGTAATTCCAGTAGTTGAGAGGCTGAGATAGGAAGATGGCAGGTTCGTGGCCAGCCTCAGCTACTTAGTGAGGCCCTCTACAACTTTGTGAGACCCTGTTTCAAAATAAAGAAAAAATAGGGCCCGGGGTGTAGCTCAGAGGTAGAATGCCCCTGGGTTCAATCCAAAGAACCACCAAAAAAAAATGTTCAAACTGTCTCAGAAGATTGTGCTATCAATATTCCTCTCCACAACATCTCAGGTCAGTGAGGTGCATTAGTTTCTACAATCTACTTAAAACAGATTTTTCTTATTCAATGTGTGTCTGTATGTGCGCACACATGTGCATGCTTATGTGCAAACACACATTAAAATGTTAGCATGTATTCTATGAAAATAATGAACAATTCTTTTACATATTCTATTATGTCATATTCTGAAACATTGAAAAGTACCTGAGCAATACTAGGAACAACATTTTGAATCCCAATCGCCCTTTTTCCTCCATGCAGGGAAAGAGAAGCTAATTTTGAGCCTTCAACCTGCTCAAGCTAGGGGCAGGCAACACTGTTCTCTGACCATTTGTAAAGAGAGTTAACTGTGATCGTTACTATCATTACTTTATTATGATGATTATTAGTCTTGCTGTATGGCTAAGTAGTTAAAAGAAAAGCACAGTGTGTCTTCCACTCCCAGAACACATGTTTCTCCCCTCTGCCTTGTCTCCAGCAGATAAGGGACATTCTGATGTTTTATTTGTTAAATGGTTGACTATTAAGAAACTCATTTGCTAGCTGGAGCCTGCAATGGAAAATCGGCCCAGAAAAGTGGGAGGCTGGCATGAGACCAGAGCAGATTAGGGCACCAGAGGTGAGGCGCGGGTTGCATGTGCCACCCCTGGCCTGAAACCCTGGGTCAGAAGCCAGTCCTTCTGTGAACTTCCAAGCTATTTGAAGGTCCTGACCACCAGCCTCCATGGCCTGACCCTCAAAACACACCCACTCCACTGAAAAGCTGGGGGTGGGGGTGATGCATTTAGTGTCTCCGGTGTATTGGCAAGAGAAGAAAGCAGAGCCACAGCCACCTGGCAACTTTTTTGATTCTCGACTCTGGTTGGTCACCATTACTGATCTGAGGTAATCATTTGGCTCGTGTGTGTGTGTGTGTGTGTGTGTGTGTGTGTGTGTGTGTGTCTTTCCTGAAACTCTAACCCCCAATTATGTTTCATCGCCCCATGAGTTATTAAGCCAGCCACCTCTTTGTAAATATTCATGCTTCTCCAGGTCTGTTCTCCCCACCTCCATCATGTTCCTCCCATCTCTCCTCAAGGAAAAAAAAAAAAAAGAAAAAAACCCCTGGGCAATGCCAACCAATCAAGGAAAGGGGGATGGGAATCGGAGGGGGGCAAGGATCCTGGTGCCCTTTCACCCAAGAACTGCATTTAGGAATGGAGTCAAAATTGCTTCTGTGAATTATATAACCACTGCAGCTTCAAGAGAGAGAACTGGGATTCAGGTTGCTATAGTGTTTGTT
Organism: Glis glis; assembly: GCA_004027185.1. NCBI lineage: Eukaryota > Metazoa > Chordata > Mammalia > Rodentia > Gliridae > Glis > Glis glis. The sequence continues at coordinate 45,101 of PVJS01008458.1, forward strand.
GGCATGTTGCTGGAAAGGTAGAGCGCCCGGCCACCGGCTCACTCCCTCCCTTTCCCTCCATCTTTCTCTGGAATCTCTTCCCGGATTGGTGCTACTTTTAATGCCTGCTCCTTCCACGAAGGGTTAGGGGGCGGTGATGTTAAGGAGCAAAGGAGCAAAAGAAAAGGAATAAAGAAATGGCTAATACAGGGTTCATCCTGCACTAGAAGGAGACCTTGCAAAGTATTTAAGATGATCACTATGTGAATAATAACTATTATTGCCACAGTATTTTGATTGCCATTGGTAGTAATAGTTGGGACGATACTACTGAGCTCTCCTCTGCAAGGTTGCTCAGACTGAGGAGTGGGTAGAATCCGGAGAGAAGTAATCTGTCCCCTCTTTCAAAAATATCACCCTTTCTTTTGTGTCTTATTCCCTCCCTCCTAATTCACCCATGAATCCATCAGCTAGAAAAGGGATAGAGGGACACGGGGGATGGGGACACCAAGTCGGGAAATCCAGGGATAGAAGCTGCCCTCCTGACCCTAAAACCTTGGCTCACCCTAGAACCTGTGACCCTTGACAAGAGTCTTTCTTCCCAAGGAGGTCAAAATCCCCAAACTACCACCCTTGCTAGAAGGCAGAGACAGGTGGCCCCCAAATCTGATTCAGGCTGGAGGGAGACCAGGCTGGCTGTCTGGCCAGAAGTGCCAGTCTCAATGGGGCAATGGTCCTGTCCCCAGTGGTAGAGATGGGGGCAAAAGGAGGGAGGAAGCTGGACAAAAGAGACCCGAAGACTACTCCTTCCACCAGGCTTGTCTTTGGAGGATCGCTTGGAAGTACCCTGGAGGGAACAGAGACCAACATCGACGGGCATTCAGAGGAAGAGATGGAGGCTGGGGAGCTGGAGAGGAAAGGGAGAGACTACACCCAAGGGACAGATAAAGAGAAGCAGCTAGAGGATGGAAGACACTCGGCAGGACCACCCTGTCTACACCTGATCATAACCTTACCTGCTGAGTAATTCCTAAATAATAACTTCTTAATATGTGGGGGTGGGGGCGTCGAGGGAGAAAGTTTCCAGGAAGTGGGGAGTTACCTGAACGCCTTTTGCCATCACAAGGGGTCTGGTGGCACTTGATATCCAGGATGGAGATGCTCTGAAAGCACTGGGCAATAGTATGGAGCCGCGAGAGCTAGTCACACCCTTTCATTATTTCCTTAAAACACGAAAAAGCAAAGCCCACACTCGGCCCGGATTTGAACCGCTTACATCCTCAGGTGCTAGCCCACACCGGGGTGCGACTGGGAACCCACGAGGCGTGGGCACACTCGGGGTCAACAGCGGTGGAGAGGGGGTGGGTGTAGGTGAGCCAGCCGAGGAGGAGGAAGGGGCGCGGGAGAGCCAGAGCGGGAGGCGCGGGGCCTCGCAGCTGCATCCCCGCCCCCACCCGCCACCTGGAGCGCGCCGCCGGGGAAGGGGAAGGGGCCGGGCAGAGAGCGCAGCCGGCCACCCCGGGCGCGGGCGGCCTGGCGGGGTGCCGGGCGAGCGACCCGGCCGAGGGGCTCGGCGACGCCGGCGCCCCCTCCCCCAGGCGCGGCTGGCCGGGCAGTTGGGCGTTCAGGGCACACGCGAGAAAGCGAGGCAGCGGCAGACACTTGGGGAACTTTTCCCCCTCGCCTGGAATTTCGTAGGAAACACATGCTCCGGGGGAGCGGGGGAGGGGCGGGAATTTTCCGCCCCGTCTGGCCGGCGGTTCGGGCCCGGGTCCCGCCGGCTGTCGCGCGCGGGCGCTCCGCAGGGACCGGCCCCGGGGCCGCGGGGCGAGCGGCGAGCGGGTGGAGCCGGCGGGACCCGGGCTGGCGTCCGGCGCGGCGCTGGGGTCCAGCCTTACCTTGGTGGTTTTCCTCTGGAATGTACATCCTCGTATTTTCATTGACCATGGACCAAAAATTGTTTGAAAAAGGAGAAGAAGCCACAAAGAGGAAGAAATGTAAAAACACCCCCAAAGCGGGTCTGGATTAATCCCTCCTCCGAGGTCGGCGGCTTTCGTGCACAATTCGAGGAAGCCGTGGATCCGCAGAATTTCTTCTTCCCCGCCGCCGATTACCTGATTCCCATTATTGCATCGAACACCAAAAACTGCTCCTTTCCACTACTGCCTCCTTTAGTGAGATGGTAATGCATCCTCAGTACATCCGGGCCCCTTCCAAGAATTTAGCACCGCACCTCTGGCGGCTACACCATTTGAAAAAATAAATCGAGAGAGGCAGGGCGAGAAGAGGCGGAAAGGAGGGGCGAGGGAGCGATGGACCCGAGCCGCGGGCGCGGGGTGCGCCGGCGCCAGGGGCTGCCCGTCTCCGCCCGCTCTCGCCGAGTCCTCCCCGAGGCCCTTCCCGGCTTTTCTCTGTCAAAAAGAGCCAGCAACTCCCGCGGGCGAGCAGGCAGGAAGAGCCGCCGCCGCTCCGGGCCGCGCCGCGCCGCGCCGAGCGCCGTTCTGGCAGGGAGCTGTTTCTGCAGAGGCAGAGAGAGGGAGACACCGGGCGGCGGGCGGGCGCGCGAGAGGGAGCGCGGCGCTGTCTCCCTCCCAGCCCAGCCCAGCCCAGCCCCGCCGCCGCGCCCGCGCCCGCCCCTGCCCGCGCCCGCCGCCCGCCGCCCGCCGCCCGCCGCCCGGCGCGCTGGAGCAGACGCGCTGAACGCTTCCAGATGTGCGGCGGCGCGCGGAGCGGGCGCGGGGCGCGGGGCGCGGGGCGCTCGGCCGCAGACTCGGGCGCGAAGTTGAGCCCGCGGCCCGCGCCCGAGCAGCCCGCGGCCCGCATGACGTCAAGGGGAGCGAGCCCGGGCCGAGGGGAGCCCCGGGAGGCCGCGGCGCGGACGCACCCCGAACCCCGCGCCGCCCGCGGACCCCCGCCCGGGGCGCCCTGCGGCCCGCCGCGCCGGGGAGGCCTCGGTGAGCGCGAGTCCACGAAAGGGGAGTGCAGTTCGCCCAGCTACCGGGCTCTGCTCAGATCGGGCTACCGAACAAAACGGCGAAATGAGCCGCGATTCCGTGATTCTGTTTGATCAATTACAATCAGAGCGGTTGTAGAAGTGACATGTAGCGGCGAGGATGGGGAGAGGGGAGGGGGACAGGAAAGGAGCCGAGAGGCGGAGCCTCGTGGGCCAGGCAGTGGTGCCCAGATGTCTGAACAGATTAATAGACCCAGGTTTTCTGATCCCTTGGAGGCAGCCCAGCACGTGTTCTACTAGGATATCCTTACCTACTTCTCTTAATTATTTCTGCCACTCTGGCAGCAATCTGTGGAACACCTTTCCTTCCTGGAGAAGCAGAAGCTTCGCTCCATCGCTCATTGGAGCCACAGCAAGTTCCAGGGCACCCCCTGCAGGCCCGTGCTCCCCTAGAGTGGGGCAGAGCGAGCCTCCCTCTCTGCGATAATCTTGACCTACCTGCCCTGAGACCTACTCCCACCCCCATCCACTCATTGCCTGGGCGATCCGAACCCTTCCCATGGCGTTTAGCAACTGTCTGCATCATATGGAGAAGGGAGAGGGGACATGATCAATGCACAATAGATGCATGTATGGAAATGCCAGAGTGAAACCCCTCAATGTGTACAATTAATACGCAGTAATAATAATAAAAATAAAATAGGATGTTAAAAATAAATATAACATCCATTTTTAAAATTGTGTATCTCAGATCTAGACTTTTCTTCTGAACTCCACTCCAGCCAAGCTGACTCTTCACTTAGGTCTGTAATAGAACTCTCAAACCTAATATATCTGAACCGCCTCCTTACACAGCCTTCATCTCAGTTGATACTTCTAGTTGCTCAGGTGAAAAACCTGGAGTCATTCCTGACTTGGTTCCCTCATCATCCCACATCTAGTCTATTAGCAAATCCCATTGACTCTACTTTCAGATAAATTCAGAATCAGACTGATTCTCAGTTACTGCACTGTTACCACCCAGGGGACCCAGCCAACACCCTGCACCTGGGGGATCTTCAGTAGTGGTTCTCTCTGGTACCCTCCTTCTCCCCTTCTTGTATATTCCAGTACAACAGTTGGAGCAATTCTTTTTAAATGGCACATCACAGCAATCCTCTGCCCAAAACTCTCCAATAGCTCCCAGTTTCACTTAGTAAAAGTGAAGGTTCTGGCCAGGCGTGGTGGCGCACACCTGTCATCCCGGCACTTGGGAAACTGAGACAGAAGGACTGCAGGTTTGTGGCCAGCCTCAGCAATTTAGAAAGACCCTCAGCAACTTAATGAGACTCCCCTGCTTCAAAAGGGCTGGGGTTGTAGCTCTAAGATAGAATGCCTCTGGGCTTAATCCTCAGTATCAAAAAAGCAAAAGAAAAAAGGCAAGGTCCTTCAGTGACTAACAAGGAATGGCCATGTACAACTTCCATTATGTTACCCCCTAGTGCCTCCCTCTTGCTCCAGCTATGCTTGCCTCCCTGCTGTTCAATAAACACTCTAGGAATGATCCCTCCTCTCCTCCCTTAGGCACACACATACAAACCTAGAGCCCAGGCCTCTAGCTGTGCCCACTGCCCAGAACACTCCTTCCCACACCTACACTAGCAGACTCCTTCGCTTCCTTGGAGACCTTAAGTCAAATTGCAGTTTCTCAATGAGGCCCTCCCTGACCTCACCAAGAGTTAGTACTGGGACCTGCCCAGCCCCACGGACACTCACACTCTCCCCTCACTCTACATGTAACATGGTATTTAATCTCTGGCAAACATACTTATATAGCTTATTCATTAATTTTATTATTTATTATCTATCTTCTCCCCCACACACACTAAAATGTAAATTACATGAAGGCAGGCTTCTTGTCAATTTTGTTCATCCATGCATAGAGCAATGTCTAGCAGATAGTAAGTATGTAATAAATATGTGCTGAATGAATGAGTGCCCAAGATGTTTACAGGAGTGCTGCAATGCACTGTATTGTATCAAAATAACTCCCCTGTCCTCTGGAAACCTGCTCACTCCTGCTTCATTCCTTTGGGCAGTGGTTTTGGCCCTAGATTAAATGCAATATCTGGGAGAGATATTAAGCTTTATCAATCATCTTCATTCTAATGTGAATAGTGGTCTAGAGTTTGTTGATTACAAGAGAAAGCTGGCCTCTTTTCCATTCTGGTGTGTCCATACTCAACTTTTAACTTCATAGAGAAAATTAGAAATGACGCAAATCGGTTCCAAGATGGTGACTAAGGGAGATACCACGTTACGATCTCTCTGAGACTTGGGTCTCAATCGTGGTGAAAGCAACTTCTCGACAGGAGAAGAAAAGCAACAAAAACTTGAACTAAACAACGAAAATTTTGAAATGCGATGGAATCAAAGCCAGAAGACAAAACAGAGGAAAGTAAAAAGCTCCAAGCGCCTTACCTAAGGAATGGCAGTGGCGCCATCTTGGCCGGACCGCACGGGCTGCTACCGGCATTGCAGCTTCCACACGCCACCGGCAGAGAAGCCAGAGACCTGCTGTGAGTTCAACTGCAGGTCAGCAGAGACGAAAGCAAGCAGCGGCTCCTCCACACTCGAGACACCAAACGGCAGCGGCCACAGAGGCTGCAGCAGCGCCATCTTCGCAGGACCTTACCGGCGGCTACCAGCATTGTGGCTTCCACACAAGACCATCGGAGACACCAGTGACCTGTTGTGAATCCAGCAGCTGCAGAATAGCAGCAGTGAAGGCGAGCAGTGACTCGCTCCGTGCGCAACACAAATGTGAACTGCCCCAATGGCAGAAGCATCAGTGGCGCCATCTTAGTCAGACCGCACCAGCGGCAACCGGCATTGCAACTCCTGCAGACCACCGACAAAGAAGCCAGGGACCTGTTGTAAAACCAGCACTGCAGAGCAGCAGTGACAAACGCGAGCAACAGTTCGATCCATGCTTGGCAGAGTCCCCAGTGCCTGGAGGCCTGACCAGAACCTGCGGCAGCAGCTGAGCCCACCCCTTCCCCTAGAGATTAAGAACAGCACTCAATGAGACCTTAAGTCAAAGAGCCGCCCCAGGGGGAGACCACCCAGCGTGGTCACAGGGACTCGTGGGGTCTGAGACTGTGCAGACTGCCCCAGCAGAGGTGGGAGTGGGGTCTGCTATGGGATGCGGTAGATGCGTGGATAAGCAGACAGTACCTGGCGACATTTGGGTGGGACAGACTTGCAGCCCATGGGTCACAGCGCACTTATAGAGCCCCCAAGGATTGCCACAGGACATACAGTTGTGGTACCTGGGGAAAATTGGACCAAACCAGCCCTCTCTGCGGAAAACGTGGGGTTCTGTGTTTGCACAGAATCGGGTCAAAGCGACATCCACCGCTTCAGTAGGCAAAGAGAGACACAAGCCCAGGGCCCCCTGCTGGTGACACCTGCCATAGATGTAGACAGGGAGAGACATAGGGACAGCCCAAGTGGAGAACGTGGAGACCCACGCTTGCAGTGAGAGGGGCAATAGTGGCACTGGTCGCCTGCACAGGTATTGAGAGGCACCAGGCAAGGGTCCCAATCACTCTAAGAGACCAAGAATCGAGCCTGCAAATGGACATTATACAGAGCAAGTGAGAATAACCATTCAGTAAAGGCTATTCACCATTAAGGCTCACCTAGTACCAACTATCTACCTCCAGAATAAGAAACTATAAAGGGAGAGAGATAAGACATAGGAAACCTACAGAGTGAGAAAGAGCGCTAGCAAAAGCAACAGAGGTATAAACATAAGAAACGTGAAATCATGAAAAGGAAGAATAGCAAAGAAACAATGAGCTTCCACAATCCCACAACAACAGAAACCACCAACACAGAAGTGCAAAGATTGCCAGAAGGACAATTCAGAACATTAATAGTAGAAATGATACAGGATTTCCAAAAAGAATTCAGAGAGAGCCTGAAATAAATGAAGGATCAAATAAACAAAGAATCTGACACCCTGAACAGGAATCAAAAAGAAGCTCTGAAGGAAGTGAAGGATGCAATAATTGAAATTAAGGCATCAATACAGACCATCAACAATAGACTAGACCACATGGGAAATAGAATCTCACTCTTACAAGATGACCTCTCCAAAAATGATCGTATACTATATAAATTACAAAAACAATTCGACAGCATGAATTGGACATTGAAGAAATCTAAGCCAGTCTTAAAAGAGCAAACCTAAGCCGGGCGTGGTGGCGCACACTTGTAATCCCAGTACTTTGGGAGGCGGAGACCGGAGGATCACGGTTCGGGGCCAACCTCAGTGCGCATGCGCGTGCGCGCGATCAATCGATTGATCGATCAATCTCTCTCTCTCTTTCTCTCCTCTCTCCTCTCTCTCTCTCTCTCTCTCTCTCTCGCTATCTCTCCCTCTCTCTCTCTCTCTCTCTCTCTCTCTACCTAGCGAGGCCCTCCGCAACTTCGTGAGACCCGGTTTCAAAAATAAAGCATAAAAAAAATAGGGCCGGGGGCGTAGTGCAGAGATAGAATGCCTCTGCATTCAATCCCCGGTACCGCAAAAAAAAAAAAGAGCAAACCTAAGAATAATAGGCATAGAAGAGGAAATAGAAGCTGAAACCAAAGGAATCAATAATCTATTCAAAGAAGTAATATTAGGAAATTTTCCAAACATAGAAAGAGAGATCAAGCCGGGCGTGGTGGCAAAGATATCTATCAAATTTGACAGGAAAATAAAATCCTTCCATGACAAACAAAAGTTGAAAAACTTTATGTCTTCCAAAGCAGCACTAGGGAAAATACTCAAAAAGATTAATTATAAGCCAGGCGTGGTGGCGCACACTTGTAATCCCAGTACTTGGGAGGTAGAGACGAGAGGATCCGGGTTCGCGGCCAGCCTCAGCTCTCTCTCTCTCTCTCTCTCTCTCTTCCTGTCTCTCTCTCTCTCTCTCTCTTCCTGTCTCTCTCTCTCTCTCTCTCTCTCTCTCTCTCTCTCTCTCTCTCCTTAGTGAGGCCCTCCGCAACTTCATGAGACC